>JASAMX010029747.1:0-17533 GCA_030248175.1 Microlaimidae sp. YZB2_3 | reverse complement strand
TTTAAGTGCAATGCTATGACTCCTACACATTTCAACGTTTAAGTATTTACAACTACAATTTAACACCCGCCCACTTTATTAAACTGGTTTTTACCTACAGCAATATGTGTGCCGAAATTGCACTATTTTATTTTATAACGATTGCTCTCCACAGACGCAATGTAGAACCACAGGGACTAAAATTTGGAAAATAGACTAGTTTTTACATGACAGTTTAATTTTTAAACAAATTTATTCCTGTAATCATGAAATGCCCATGTTCTAAAAACGAGTAACAATTTTATTTTTTGTAAATCACACAATTTCACATGAAAATATCATAACATAATAAATAAAAAGTTGACGCAGTCATCTACATATAATTTGCTTCATTTGAGCTATTAAAGGTCGTATTCCATCTAGAATTACCAAAGATATAGTCCAAAATCAAAAATGTCCAATTTGGAAAAGTGCCGAAATTAAATGCACTACCTTAAATCAATTTTGTCTCTTTGGTCCGTTAATCTTTCTAAACCTAGGTAATCCAGTCTTTGTTTATAACCAACAGGTAACAACTTGCATTTATAAAACAACCGCCTTTTGTGAAATTTTGTTGCACTTTTTCTCCAAAATGTTTATATCTTTTTGTAAATAGGGGTTCCAAACTGCACTAACATACTCCAGAATTGGTCTAACTAACATAGGACTTATATGCTCTGAGAAGATTTCTGGAGTTTGAATTGAATGTTCTAAAAATTAGTGATATCTCTCTTGAAGCTTTTTTTGCTGCGATTTCAGTGTTTAGAGAATTTCATATCATTGGATATATAAACACCTAGGTCACGCACCAATTCTGTAGTTGCAAGTACGTTATTACCAAGCTTATATTTACAAAGTAACTCTTTGCTATGATTTTGAATATGAAGAACTTCACATTTATGATCTGATAATTGCAATTGCCAGTCTTGTGACCAGCTGTGTATTCTATCTAAATCTTTTTCCTTAAGGTTTGAATGTGGTAATCTTTAGATGAAGATTTTGCAAACAACTTTATATCATCTGCAAAGAGTCTAATTTGTGAGTACTTAACACAATCAACAATATCGTTAATATATATTAAAAATAAAATCGGACCCAAAAAAGAACCCTGAGGAACTGAACTTTTTACAGAAAATGATTTGGATACTGAGTCATTAATTACAACTTTAATTTTCCGCCCAATTAAAAATTCTTTTATCCATTTTAAAAATTTTACCAGAAACACCATATTTTTCTAGCTTATATAACAATTTTTGATGTGACATGGTGTCAAAGGCCTTGGCAAAATCCAAGTAAATGACATGAATTAGAAGTTTAGTGCCTGCGTCCACTCATTAAATGTTTCCAACAGCTGTGTTATTGTGGAATTTTTGCCTTAAAACCATGTTGAAACCTTGACAAAATGATATGGAAAAAGACAATAAGTTCTTCTTTAACAAGCTGCTCCATTAGTTTATAAGAAAAAGATGTAAGTGAAATTGGACGATAATTTTTTTTAGGCTTTGGTGCCTTTTTTAAGCAGTAAGTTTAATAAAGCTATTTTCCAATCAAGTGGCAATATTTCTAAATCAAAAGACATCTGAAAGATTATTGCCAAAGGTTCAGCAATAAATTTAGCCAAGCGTTTTAAAAAGTAAGTTGGAAAACAGTCAGGTGTTCGAGACAATTTGTTTTGGAGCTTTTTTAGGGCTTTAAGTACCTTTTTTGTTGTCCAACTTCCCAATATTCGGTGGATTAAAATTTGGCAAGGTATTATCCCCCCATCCATAACCCTACAATGGGGATTACGCCACTCTGGAGGTCGTGGTTGATTTGGTTCACCAAAACCGCCATTGCCACCTTAGTGAGGTAATTGCCACGTTACGTGTTGTGGCGTAGCGGCTTGCCGCGCTGAGGGGGCTGAGGTCCTTACCGTGTGGCCATTGCGGCCTAGCCCACAACCGGAGGAGTAAGCTTATCTTTACATACACTATTGTGCAACCAAAAGATAAGCCTTCCTCCCACGGTAAGACAAACCCACCAAACGTAGGCCTAGGGAATAGATGTGAGATAGGTAAAATATCCTTTATTTTTATTGTTCTCTCTGTATTATTAAATATAACCTCACATCTAATCCCTAAAATCCTCTGATAGGGGTGGGGCTTTGACTAACATTCTACATCAACAACAGTGCTGATATAGGGTGGTAGGCGGTAATATGGAATATCCATGGCCGGCCCGCTTCAGCTTTAAAAAAAAATCATCATCAGTAAAACAGAAGCAAAATAATTTCCAAAAAGTTCAACTTTTTCAAAATCTTCAGTTACAAATGTCCCATCATCTCTTTTAATTGGTGGGATAGTTTGTTTTGTTTTAATTTTACTATTAACAAATTTATAAAAATTGTTTAAACCCCCTGAATTTAAAATTTTTGTTTCTTTATTAGTGATAAAATCTCTAATTTTATTTTTGTATACTTTGCAAATTTTTTTGTACTCTTATCTTGATTTTTCATCAATATTACGCTTATGCCAAAGTTTTTTCTTTTGATTTTGTAGTTTTCTTATATGTATTGGATATTGTGCAATTTTTTTGTTGTTTGTAAATAATTTTTTTTCAGGGACATGTCTATTGATTCCTAACAATAAAATATCCTTGAATCTCTGTCAAGCATTTTCTACTGTGCCACATTCCTCAAATAAAATTTTCCAGTTGATTGTAGATAAGTATAAACTTAGCATATCATAATCTGCTTTTAAAAAATCAGGTATGTAGTTTTGAATCTTATTTTTAGGACTGTCAAGTATTTTAAGATTAATTTTAGATAAAATAGTGTCATGGTCTGATTGTGAAAAACTGGGCGCAACAGTGACATTATTGAAAATTTCTCTATCGTTTGTGAACAAAAGATCCAGATAATTTTTTTCACAAGTTGGTTGTGAAACAAGCTGATACATACCTAACTCAATAAGAAACTCAAACCAATTATTTTCATTTTGCCTGTTTGAAGTTATTTTATCTGAAGACCAATCTATCCCTTGCAGATTGAAATCTCCAGTTAAAACAAAAGTTCCTACAAAGTTTTCTGTTAAATTCCTGATTAGCTCAAATATTAGATTGTCTTTTTCTTTGCTAGTACTAGGTTCTCTATAAATACCAATGAATCTCAGTTTAGATGACTTCTGTAGAATAATGTCAACCGCTACTAGTTCTATTGCATCATACTTTCCTCCATTTCAACTTCAACTACTCTAATAATATTTTTAATTAATAAAACTACTCCACCTCCTCGTCCCTGCTGTCGATCCCTTCAATAAACATTAAATTCTCTATTTTTGATTAACATATTATTAGTGGTTGTTTCAGTGAGCCATGTTTCACAAATAAAACAGATATCAACAGTACCATAGATAGGGTCATCACCTGAAATTAGAACATCAAGCTCATCCAGACCTGTGCACGGTCTGGAAATGCCCCCCTCGTTTTATTGGAGGATTTGCTCCCCCCGTTTTATTGCCCCCCCACCAAAAAATAAAAAAGTACCCTAAAATTATGACGCCATTTTTGACATATGATGACGCCATCATCGCGAATTTTTTGCAGTTTTTAGCCTATTTCAATGTATTTTAAGCCATTTTAGACCTATTTTTACCTTATTTTAGCTTTTTTGTCCCTTTTTTTCCCTTTTCCCCTCTTTTTTCTCTTTTTTTCTCCTTTTTTTCTTTTTTTTCTTTCCCCCTGCTTGCCCCCCATTTCAAAAAGTTGCCCCCTCATGCCCCCCCATTTTGGAATTGCCCCCCCATTTTAACCCCGGGGGGCAGTGCACAGGTCTGCTCATCTAAAGAGTTAGCAAGGCTTCTTGCATTTATACACAAAATTTTTATATTAGGTATAAGCTTTAGTTTACTTTAGTTTAGTGATAATTAAGTCGCATAATATCCTATTTTGAAACATTTAGGGGAGCCTTGTGAGTGATGTTGAACAAAAAGGGATCACCATCAGCATAATACCAAAGCAAAACCTTTTGTTCTGCTCTCTAAGCTCCAGAAGTTTGCCAAGCAATTCCTTTTGGTGTTCCTCATTCGCCAAGCAACAGACTTGCTGTTCCTCATTCAGTGACGGCCTTACATAAACTTTATCAAATTTAGTGACCCCCTTAGTCTTCCTCCTGAATGTACAGCTCTATTTCTGATGTACTTATTTAAAACTCTTATTTTCAGGAGCATGGGCCAGTCACCAGCTTTTCTGATACAAAAAAACTCAACTGGAGTGACCTCTCACGAATCGCCACTATCCAGAGTCTTTAGGTATAAGAAATATTATCCCCCTCAAATTCTGACCAAGCAAAAATTCTTTTAAGGGTCCCTCTTTGGTTTTTACCAAAAATTGAGAATATATTTTTTTCACATCTAAGTTTTTCTGCGACATATTCTTTATTTAATAAACAATGCAAAAAATCAAAATTTTTATTTCCAGACCGTACACAGGTACGGTCTGGAAATTTGCTGGTAATTTGCTTAGAAAAAAAGATCGACATAATTAAATTGTTTTTTTTAATTATACTAATTTAAGTTATTAAATTAAAACCTAAAATAGTCTGAAGATATGATATTAAAATATATCTGTATGGCAGACCTGTGCACGGTCTGGAAATCCCCCACCCCCTCCCATAGGTCACCGACCTTCGACGGCTTAGGGGGGGGGTCCACACCCCGGGGTGTGGAGGTTTTTGACCTCCAGGGGGGGGGGTCACACCCCGGGGTGTTTTTTTTTTTTTGAAAAAAAGCACCCGGGGGTGCTTGGGGTGTTTTTACCATTTTTTTGACCAAAATTGACAATTTTTTGACGAAAATTTACCATTTTTTTAAGATTTTTTTGGGTTTTCCTGGTGGGGGGGGGGGGGTCGAAAACGGGCCTTAGGGGGGGGTCAGGGGTTCGAGGCGTCGAAGGGGGGGGGAGGGGTCAAAAATGGGCCTTAGAGGGGTAGGTCTCAGAGGCCATAGGGGGGGGGCGACCCCCCCCCCCCCCCTTCGGTGACCTATGCCCCCTCCCCCGTTTTATTGCCCCCCCCCACCAAAAATGAAAAAGTACCCTAAAACTTTGACGCCATTTTTGACCTACGATGACGCCATCATTGTGAATTTTTTGCAGTTTTTTAGCCTATTTCAATGTATTTTAAGCCATTTTAGATCTTATTTTTGCTTTTTGTGTCGCTTTTTTCCCTTTTCCCTTCTTTTTTTCTTCTTTTTTTTCTTTCTCCCCTGCTTGCCCCCCTCCGTTTTATTGCCCCCTTCCGTTTCAAAAAAGTTGCCCCCCGTGCCCCCCCGTTTTGGAATTGCCCCCCCCCCCAATAACACCCGGGGAGCAGAGCACAGGTCTGGTATAGTTTCTGAAATATCTGTATTCACTGTGAAAATTGCATTTAAAATTTTCAAATTCATAAAAAAAATCGGCAGGATCTGCAAGTAAACGTGTTATTTTTGTTTATCTAGAATAAACTTTGGTTGATTGAATAAACTGTAGAATCCACAAATTTCTAAATACTTTTTTTGTAAATTTCGACTGGTCCACCAAGGGTGCAAAATTTTGCAATCTAGAAAAGGGGATCAGTTGGTGGTCGCTGTCAGGAGCAAAACAGTTTTAAACCATAATAACTGTATAAGTGTTCTTTTTCTAGGATAATACTACAATTTATCAAATAAAAAGTTATATTCTGGTATAAAAAGAATGTAAAAAATGAATTTGTGTTAAAAAATTCACGTTTTTTTTTTGGAGAAAATTTTGTATAAAAAAGTAGGCAGGGTACCTAAAATTTTCTCGATTGGGGAGGGGGCGTCAAATTTCAAATTCTAGAGGAGGCTGGGGGTCGTCAGGGCATGCATGAGCATGGACCGGCAAGCATAAGAGGGTGGGTAGCTGGGTAAATGGCCCTTCAAAAGCTAGGAAGGAAAGGAGGCATAGATGTTTTTTTTTGGGGGGGGGGCAGAGGGGTTCACCCCCCTAGAGCCGAAATTTTGGACTCCTTTTAAAAAAAATCCAGGCCCCCCTCCCCCCAAAGCTCGAGAGCAGTCTGGCCTGACCCCCCCCCTAGCGAGGTTGACCCTCCTTCCCCTCCCGACCAATAGAAGTATTATTTTTTATTTACTGTCAAAAACACGGTTTTTTAGTTAAAAACAGTGTTTAAATACACTTTTTAGGCCTAAATAGGCTGTTTTAGTGTATAAAAATCAATATTAGACCTAAAAACACTTAAATTATTGATTTAAAAAAACTTTGTTAAAAAATCGGACCCTGGCTCCCCCCTAAATTTGAAATCTCGCACCCGGGGTCTACCCCCCCCTAAAAATCCAGGGGCTTCGGCATACATGGGCAAGTTGGTCTGGAGTGGGGAGGTTAAACCCCAAATTAGGGGGGGGGGTTAAAATCCGAGAAACGCAAAATACCCATATCGTTTTTTTTTCTGGAGTGCATTTTACCCATATCGTTTTTCGATTTTGAAGGAAAAATAGGTAAAAACGCTAATTTTAGGTCAAAAAGCCCTTTTTATTGCATTTTTGAGCTTTTTATTGCTTAAAACATTCATTTTGACCTCAAAAATTAAGTTTGGAGGCAGTTAGAAGTCATTTTAAACACATTTTTTTCTTCATTTTTTCAAAATTGGGGGAGGGTTAACTTTTTCTCCCCCCCACTTTTGAGTGGGGGGGTTAAACCCCCCTTCTCAGAATTTGGGGGGGGTTAACCCCCCACCCCGTGCCCATGTATGGTCCCAGGGGGGTCCAGATCCGGACCCCCCTAGCTTTTTAGGGCGGGTCGACCCGGGGTGCGAAATTTTGAAATCTAGAGGGTGGTCAGGTGGGGTCCGGTGTCCAAAGCAAAACAGTTTTAAACCATAATTACTTTAATAATTGTTCTTTTTATACAATAATACTACATTTTATTGAATAAAAAGCCATATTCATGTATAAAAAGGGTGTAAAAGCATGAATATGTGATGAAAATTCACGTTTTTGGAAAAAATTTAGTATAAAAAAGGTGCCTAAAATTTTCTAGAGGGGGGGGGGGTCAGATTTCAAAATCTAGAGAGGGGTCAGGGGTAAAAAATTCGGAAATTTGGGGAGAGGGGGGCCCCTAGATTTTCGTTTAGGGGGGGTCCCAAAATTTCTAGGTTAAAGGGGTGGGCCTCACCCTACCCCCCCCCCCCCCTTTCTCACCAATGAATGTGTAGGGGTCATAGAACAAAGTGCCAAAATTAAATGCACTTTTTTTCCTAAATTTTGCTCATTTTGATACCATTTGGCATTTTAGCAGTAATTTTTTGCCAGTTACACGTTGAACAACATTAAATTAAAGAAGGAGCTTAAATTAAAGAAAATTGTCTGGAGATAATAATAGGTTTTAAATTTTTGAAAATAATGATTTTTTTTGACTGAGAAACAATCAATTGTTTGTAAAGTGCAAAATTAAATGCACACTTTTAATTTCAGCAATTTTCCATTTTTTTAAAAACTGAATTAATTAAGTAAAAAAACTACTTTTATGCAATGAAACTTTTGTGACGCAACGCAGTATCGTGAATGCTTCAAAATGAGCTATCAAACATAAAAATCGGACCATACAGTGAAAAGTTACATTGGAAAAACAAGAAAGTACCAAAATTAAAAACACTACCCTCAGACCTGTGCACGGTCTGAAAATGCCCCCCCGGCCCCCCTTTTGAGTTTGCCCCCCCCCCCCCCCCGTTTTATTGAGATTGCCCCCCCCCCCCCTTTACGCCAAAAAATGAAAAAGTACCCTAAAAATCTGACGCCATTTTTGACCTATGATGACGCCATCATTGCAAATTTTTTGCAGTTTTTAGCCTATTTCAATGTATTTTAAGCCATTTTTAGACCTATTTTTACCTTATTTCCGCTTTTTTTTGTCCCTTCTTTTCCCTTTTTTCCCTTCTTTTTTTCACTTTTTTTTCTCCTTTTTTTCTCTTTTTTCCCCTCTTCCCCCCCCGTTTTATTGCCCCCCCCCCCCCCCCGTTTCAAAAAAGTTGTCCCCCCTTTATTGCACGATTTGCTCCCCCGTTCTTTAACCCTCCCCCACCGAAAAATGAAAAAATGCGCAGAAGTTATAGATGCATTTTTAACCTATTATGACGCCATCATTTTATCAAAAATGTGTCGGCAAAAATTTGCAGTAAAAATAGGTAGTGCATTAAACAATTCGGTACTTTCGTTTTTCCAATGTAACTTTTCACTGTATGACCCGATTTTTTTAATGTTCCAAATCTCATTTTGAAAGCTTTTACAATACTGCGTTGCGTCAAAAAAGTTTCACTGTACGAAATTGTTTTTTTACTTAATTAAATCAGTTATATTAAAAAAATGAAAATTGCCGAAATTAAATATATGCATTTAATTTCGGCACTTTACAAACAATCGATTATTTCTTCAGTCAAAAAATCATCATTTTCAAAAATTTAAAAGCCTATCATTATCTTCAGACAGTTTTCTTTAATTTAAGCTTCTACTTGCTCGTTCAACGTGTAACTGGCAAAAAGTTACAGACTAAAATGCCAAATGGTATCAAAATGAGCAAAATTTGGAAAAAAATTGCATTTAATTTCGGCACTTTTTAAAAGGGCCCCCTTAATGAGTTTAAGTTCAGCTGCTATGGCCCCTAACATTTTAGCGTTGTCTTTTAACTATTTCAACTACTTTAACACCCGACCACTTAATTTAACCCGTTTTTACCTACAGCAATATGGTTGCCGAAATTACACTATTTTATTTTAAAACGATTATTCACCACAGACGCAACGTAGAACCACGGGGACTAAAAATTCAGAAAATAGACTAAATTTTACCAGGACAGTTTAATTTTTAAACCAATTTATTGCGTAATCATGAAATGCCCATGTTCTAAAAACGAGTAACAATTTTTTTTAAATTATAAATCACACAATTTCACATGAAAACATCATCATAACATAACAAATAAAAAGCTCACGACAGTCATCTACATATACTTAGCTCTCATTTGAGCTATCAAACGTCATATTCCATCCAGAATTACCAAAGATATAGTCCAAAATCAAAAATGCCCAATTGGGAAAAGTGCCGAAATTAAATGCACTACCCTAGCATATCACAATAAAATATAACAATAATTATGATAATAACATTGACGGCTTGTTTAGCAATTTAAAATTAATGAATTTTTATTTAAACTTTTTTACACAAAGAAAACCAATTGTTTAAAACTTTTTTATCAATTGCAATTTGATCAAAAATTTAATAGGGTAGCAGACCTGTGCACTGCCCCCCCCCCAGGGTTAAAACGGGGGGGGCAATTCCAAAATGGGGGGGCATGAAGGGGGGCCACTTTTTTGAAACGGAGGGGCAATAAAACGGGGGGCAAGCAGGGGGAAAGAAAAAAAAAGAGTGAAAAAAAGAAGGGAAAAGGGAAAAAAGGGACAAAAAAAGCGGAAATAAGGTAAAAACAGGTCTAAAAAGCTAAAAATAATTGAAATAGGCTAAAAGAGTAAAAAATTTGCAATGATTGCGTTATCATAGGTCAAAAATGGCGTCATATTTTTAGGGTACTTTTTCATTTTTTGGCGGGGGGGGCAATAAACGGGGGGGGGGGGGAATCCTCCAATAAAACGGGGGGGGGGGGGGCAGTTTCAGACCGTGCCCAGGTGGGGGGGTAGTGTTTTTAATTTTTGTACTTTATTGTTTTTCCAATGTAACTTTTCAATGTATGGTGCGATTTATGTTGATATCTCATATTGAAGAATTCACGATACTGCGTTGCGTCACAAAAGTTTCATTGCATAAAAGTAGTTTTTTTACTTAATTAATTCAGTTTTTAAAAAAATGGAAAATTGCTGAAATTAAAAGTGTGCATTTAATTTTGCACTTTACAAACAATTGATTGTTTCTCAGTCAAAAAAAATCATTATTTTCAAAAATTTAAAACCTATTATTATCTCCAGACAATTTTCTTTAATTTAAGCTCCTTCTTTAATTTAATGTTGTTCAACGTGTAACTGGCAAAAAATTACTGCTAAAATGCCAAATGGTATCAAAATGAGCAAAATTTAGGAAAAAAAGTGCATTTAATTTTGGCACTTTGTTCTATGACCCCTACACATTCATTGGTGAGAAAGGGGGGGGGGGGTAGGGTGAGGCCCACCCCACTAACCTAGAAATTTTGGGCCCCCCTCTCCCAAATTTCCGAATTTTTTACCCCTGACCCCTCTCTAGATTTTGAAATCTGACCCCCCCCCCCTCTAAAAATTTTAGGCACCTTTTTAATACTAAATTTTTTCCAAAAACTTTAATTTTCATCACATATTTATGCTTTTACACCCTTTTTATACATAAAATATGGCTTTTTATTCAAAAAATTGTAGTATTATTGTATAAAAAGAACAATTAAGTTATTATGGTTTAAAAATGTTTTGCTTTGGACACCGGACCCCACCTGACCACCCTCTAGATTTCAAAATTTTGCACCCCCAGTGGACCCCTCCTAAAAAGCTAGGTGGGTCCAGACCCGGACCCCCCTGGGACCATACATGGGCACGGAAAGGGTTGGGGGTTAACTCCCCCCCCCAAATTCTGAGAAGGGGGGTTTAACCCCCCAACCAGAAGTGGGGGGGGGAGAAAAAGTTAACCCCCCCAATTTTGGAAAAATGAAAAAAAAGTCTTTAAAAGGACTTCTAACTGCCTACAAACTTAATTTTTGAGGTCAAAATAAATGTGTACGCAATAAAAAGATCAAAAATGCAATAAAAATGGCTTTTTAACCTAAAATTAGCTTTTTTACATATTTTTTCTTCAAAAATCGAAAAACGATATGGGTAAAATGCACTCCAGAAAAAAAAACGATAAAGATATTTGCGTTTCTCGGATTTTAACCCCCCCCCAAATTCCGTGTTTAGCCCACCTCCCCACTCCAGACCAACTTGCCCATGTATGCCGAAGCCCCTGATTTTTAGGGGGGGTAGACCCCGGGTGGAGATAAATTTAGGGGGGAGCCAGGGTCCATTTTTTAACAAATTTTTTTAATCAATAATTTAAGCGTTTTAAGGTTTAATATTTAATTTTATACACTAAAATAGCCTATTTAGGCCTAAAAAGTGTATTTAAACACTGGCTTTAACTAAAAAACCGTGTTTTGACAGTAAATAAAAAATAATACTTCTATAGTCAGGAGGGGAAGGAGGGTAATCTCGCTAGGGGGGGGGGGTAGGCCAGACTGCTCTCGAGTTTGGGGAAAGGGGGCCTGATTTTTTCTAAAAGGAGTCCAAAATTTCGGCTCTAGAGGTGAACCCCTCTGCCCCCCCCCCAAAAAAAAAAAACATCTATGCCTCCTTTCCTTCCTAGCTTTTGAAGGGCCATTTACCCAGCTACCCACCCTCTTATGCTTGCCGGTCCATGCTCATGCATGCCCTGACGACCCCCAGCCTCCTCTAGAATTTGAAATTTGACGCCCCCTCCCCAATCGAGAAAATTTTAGGTACCCTGCCTACTTTTTTATACAAAATTTTCTCCAAAAAAAAACGTGAATTTTTTAACACAATAACTTTTTACATTCTTTTTATACCAGAATATAACTTTTTATTTAATAAAATGTAGTATTATTCTATAAAAAGAACAATTATAAAGTAATTATGAGTTAAAACTGTTTCTCCTGACACGACCACCAACTGACCACCCTCTATATCTCAAAAATTTTGCACCCTTGGTCGACCAGTCGAAATTTACAAAAAGTATTTTAAAATTTGTGATTCTACAGTTCATCCAATCAACCAAAGTTCATCGAGATAAACAAAAATAACACTTTACTTGCAGATCCTGCCATTTTTTTTATAATTTAAAATTTTAAATGCAATTTTCACAGTGAATACAGATATTTCAGAAACTATACCAGACCTGTGCTCTGCTCCCCGGGTGTTATTGGGGGGGGGGGGGGCAATTCCAAAACGGGGGGGGGGTGGCAACTTTTTTGAAACGAGAGGGGGCAATAAAACGGGGGTGGGGGCAAGCAGGGGAGAAAGAAAAAAAAGAAGAAAAAAAAAGAAAAAAAGAAAGGAAAAGAGAAAAAAAAGACAAATAAAAGCGAAAATAAGGTCTAAAATGACTTAAAATACATTGAAATAGGCTAAAAACTGCAAAAAATTCATGATGATGGCGTCATCATAGGTCAAAAATGGCGTCAAAGTTTTAGGGTACTTTTTCATTTTTGGTGGGGGGGGGGGGCAGATAAAAGGGGGAGGGGGCATAGGTCACCGAAGGGGGGGGCGTAGGGGGGCTCACCCCCCCCTATGGCCTCTAGCCTACCCCTCAAGGCCCATTTTTGACCCCTCCCCCCCCTTTCTCGACGCCTCGAGCCTCTGACCCCCCCCTAACCCCCACTCCCGACCCCCCACCAGACAATCCCAAAAAATGCCTAAAAAATGGGCTCAAATTTCGTCAAAAAATTGTCAATTTTGGTCAGAAAAAATGGTAAAAACACCCCAAGCACCCCCGGGTGCTTTTTTTCAAAAAAAAAAAAAAACACCCCGGGGTGTGAACCCCCCCCTGGAGGTCAAAAACCTCCACCCCCCGGGGTGTGGACCCCCCCCCCCTAAGCTGTCGAAGGTCGGTGACCTATGGGAGGGGGTGGGGGGTTTCGAGACCGTGGACATATACTGCCATACAGATATATTTTAACACTCATATCTTCAGACTATGATTTAGGTTTTAATTTAATAACTTAAAATTAGTATAATTAAAAAAAACAATTTAATTATGTCAATCTTTTTTTCTAAGCAAATTATCAGCAAATTTCCAGACCGTACCTGTGTACGGTCTGGAAATAAAAATTTTTCGATTTTTTGCATTGTTTATTAAATAAAGAATATGTCGCAGAAAAACTTATATGTGAAAAAAATATATTCTCAATTTTTGGTAAAAACCAAAGAGGGACCCTTAAAGAAATTTTTGCTTGGTCGAGAATTTGAGGGGGATAATATTTGTTGTACCTAAAGACTCTGGGATAGTGGCTATTTGTGAGAGGTTATTCCAGTTGAGTTTTTTTGTATCAGAAAAGCTGGTGACTGGCCCATGCTCCTGAAAATAAGAGTTTTAAAATAAGTACATCAGAAATAGAGCTGTACATTCAGGAGGACAACTAAGGGGGTCACTAAATTTGAAAGAGTTTATGTAAGGCCGTCACTGACTGAGGAACAGCACAGTCTGTTGCTTGGCGAATGAGGAACCAGTCAAAAGGAATTGCTTGGCAAACTTCTGGAGCTTAGAGAGCAGAACAAAAGGTTTTGCTTTGGTATTATGCTGATGGTGATCCTTTTTGTTCAACATCACTCACAAGGCTCCCCTAAATGTTTCAAAATAGGATATTATGCGACTTAATTATCACTAAACTAGGAAATTAAAGCTTATACCTAATATAAAAATTTTGTGTATAAATGCAAGAAGCCTTGCTAACTCTTTAGATGATGTCATTTCAGGTGATCAGACCTGTGCACTGCCTCCCCGGTGTTTAAACGGGGGGGCAAGGTTAAAATGGGGGGGCATGAGGGGGGGGCAACATTTTTGAATGGGGGGCAAGCAGGGGAGAAAGAAAAAAAAGAAAAAAAGGAGAAAAAAGAGAAAAAAGAAGGGAAAGGGAAAAAACGGGACAGAAGCGAAAACAAGGTAAAAATAGGTCTAAAATGACTTAAAATACATTGAAATAGGCTAAAAACTGCAAAAAATTCGCGATGATGGCGTCATCATAGGTCAAAAATGGCGTCATAATTTTAGGGTACTTTTTTATTTTTTGGTGGGGGGGCAATCAAACGGGGGGGGGGCAAATCCTCCAATAAAACCGGGGGGCATTTGCAGACCGTGCACAGGTCTGGATGAGCTTGATGTTCTAATTTCAGGTGATGACCCTATCTATGGTACTGTTGATATCTGTTTTATTTGTGAAACATGGCTCACTGAAACAACCACTAATACAATATGTTAATCAAAAATAGAGTATTTTAAATGTTTATTGAAGGGATCTACAGCAGGGACGAGGAGGTGGATAAGTTTTATTAATTAAAAATATTATTAGAGTAGTTGAAGTTGAAATTGAGGAAGTATGATGCAATAGAACTAGTAGCGGTTGACATTATTCTACAGAATGCATTGAAACTGAGGTTCATTGGTATTTATAGGGAACCTAGTACTAGCAAAGAAAAAGACAATCTAATATTTGAGCTAATCAGGAATTTAACAGAAAACTTTGTAGGAACCATTGTTTTAACTGGAGATTTCAATCTGCCAGGAGTAGATTGGTCTTCAGATAAAATAACTTCAAACACGCAAAATGAAAATAATTGGTTTGAGTTTCTTATTGAGCTAGGTTGTATCAGCTTGTTTCACAACCAACTCGTGAGAACAATTATCTGGATCTTTTGTTCACAAACGATAGAGAAATTTTTAATAATGTCACTGTTGCGCCCAGTTTTTCACAATCAGACCATGACACTATTTTATCTGAAATTAATCTTAAAATATTTGACAGTCCTAAAAATAAGATTCAAAACTACATACCTGATTTTTAAAAGCAGATTATGACTTGCTAAGCTTATACTTATCTACAATCAACTGAAAAATTATATTTGAGGAAGGTGTCACAGCAGAAAATGCTTGGCAGAGATTCAAGGATATTTTGTTGTTAGGAATCAATAGACATGTCCCTGGAAAAAATTATTTACAAACAAGAAAAAAATTGTACAATGTCCCATACATATAAGAAAACTACAAAATCAAAAGAAAAAGTTTGGCATAAGCGTAATATTGATGAAAAATATAGATCAGAGTACAAAAAAATTTGCAAAGTATACAAAAATAAAGTTAGATATTTTAACGCTAATAAAAAAAACAAAAATTCTAAATTTTAAAACAAAAATTCTAAAACAAAAATTCTAAAAAATACTTAATTAAATCAGTTTAAAAAAAATGGAAAATTGCCAAAATTAAATGTGTGCATTTAATTTCGGCACTTTACAAACAATCAACTGTTTCTCAGTCAAAAAATCATCATTTTCAAAAATTTAAAAGCCTATCATTATCTGCAGACAGTTTTCTTTAATTTTAGCTTCTACCTGTTGTTCAACGTGTAACTGGCAAAAAGTTACAGCTAAAATACCAAATGATATCAAAATGAGCAAAATTTGGGAAAAAAGTACATTTAATTTCGGCACTTTTTAAAAGGACCCCCTTAATCGAGTTTAAGTGCAGTGCTATGACCGCTACACATTTCAACGTTGTCTTTTAATTATTTACAACTACAATTTAACACCCGACTACTTAATTCAACCCGTTTTTACCCACAACAATATGTGTGCCGAAATTACACTATTTTATTTTATAATGATTGCGTACCGCAGACGCAACGTAAAACGATGGAGACTAAAAATTCGAAAAATAGAGTAAATTTTTTAGGACAGTTTAATTTTTAAACCAATTTATTGCGTAATCACGAAATGCCCATGTTTTAAAAACGAGTAACAATTTTATTTTTTTATAAATCACACAATTTCACATGAAAATATCATAACATAACAAATAAAAAGCTCACGACAGTCATCTACAATGGCGTTGATTTGGTAAACGTACTCCATCCAGAACTCCAGAGATATAGTCCAAAATCAAAAATTGCCAATTTGGAAAAGTTCCGAAATTAAATTCACTACCCTACTTTATCAAATTTTAATCCACCAAACATTGGGAAGTTGGACAACATGGAATTTACCACAAAAAAGGTATTTAGAGCCCTAAAAAAGCTCCCAAACAAATTGTCTTGAACACCTGTCTGTTTTCCAGCTTACTTTTTAAAACGGTTGGCTAAAAGTATTGCTGAACCTTGGGCAATAATCTTTCAGATCTCTTTTTGATTTTGGAGAATTACCACTTGATTAAAAAATAGCTTTATTGAACTTACTATTTAAAAAAGGCACCAAAAACCCAAAAGAAAATGATCGTCCAATTTCACTTACATCTTTTTCTTGTAAACTAATGGAACAGCTTGTCAAAGAAGAACTTCTTGTCTTTTTCCATCTCATTTTGTCAAGGTTTCAACATGGTTTTAAGGCAAAAAGTTCTACAATAACACATCCGTTAGAAACTTTTAATGAGTGGACGCAGGCACTAAAAAATAAACTTCTAATTGATGTCATTTACTTGGATTTTGCCAAGGTCTTTGACACCATGTCACATCAAAAATAGTTATATAATCTGAAAAATATGGTGTTTCTGGTAAATTTTTAAAATGATAAAAGAATTTTTAGTTAAAGTTGTAATTAATGACTCAGTATCCAAATCATTTCCTGTAAAAAGTTCAGTTCCTCAGGGTTCTGTTTTGGGTCGATTTCTTTTTCTTATTTATATTAATGATATTGTTGATTGTGTTAAGTACTCACAAATTAGACTCTTTGGAGATGATATAAAGTTGTTTGCAAAATCTTCATCTAAAGATTGCCATATTCAAATCAGACTTCAAAAAGATTTAGATAGAATACACAGCTGGTCAACAAGACTGGCAATTGCAATTATCAGATCATAAATGTGAAGTTCTTTATATTTGAAATCATAGCAAAGAGTTAATTTGTAAATATACGCTTGGTAATAACGTACTTGCAACTACAGAATTGGTGCGTGACCTAGGTGTTTATATATCATATGATGTGAAATTCTCTAAACACTGTGAAATCACAGCAAAAAAAGCTGTGAGAGTGACATCACTAATTTTTAGAACATTCAATTCAAACTCTAGAAATAATCTTCTCAGAGCATATGTTAGACCCATGTTAGACCAATTCTGGAGTACGCTAGTGCAATTTGGAACCCTTATTTACAAAAAGATATAAATATTTGGGAAAAAGTGCAACAAAATTTCACTAGGTGGTTGTTTTATAAATTCAAGTTGTTACCTGTTGGTTATGAACAAAGACTGGATTACCTAGGTTTAGAAAGATTAAAGGACCGAGAAGACAAAATTGATTTATTTGTTATGATATTTTCATGTGAAATTGTGTAATTTACAAAAAATAAAATTGTTACTCGTTTTTAGAACATGGGCATTTCATGATTACGGAATAAATTTGTTTAAAAATTAAACTGTCCTGGTAAAATTTAGTCTATACTCCGAATTTTTAGTCCCCGTGGTTCTACGTTGCGTCTGTGGTGAGCAGTCGTTATAAAATAAAATAGTGCAATTTCGGCACACATATTGCTGTAGGTAAAATTGGGTTGAATTAAGTCGTCGGGTGTTAAATTGTAGTTGTAAATAGTTAAAAGACAACGTTGAAATGTGTAAGGGTCATAGCATTGCACTTAAACTCGATTAGGGGGGCTCTTTTAAAGTGCTGAAATTAAATGCACTTTTTCCCAAATTTTGCTCACTTTGATACCATTTGACATTTTAGCTGTAACTTTTTGCCAGTTACACGTTGAACAACAAGTAGAAACTTAAATTAAAGAAAACTGTCTGGAGATAATGATAG
>JASAMX010029746.1:0-13971 GCA_030248175.1 Microlaimidae sp. YZB2_3 | reverse complement strand
TGCTGATAAAACTAAGAACGACCTATGAAAAACTACACACGTTAAAAGTTTTAAAATCGTGATCTGTTTAAACACTACAAGTAAGAAAAATAGTGGTGGCAGTAGATATTTAAAGGCTGGGAATTTTCTGTTCTTTTCCGTCAGTTTCGGCGATGGATAGTGTAAAATTGAAATATCCAATAGACGACTTAAAGCCTGGACAGTATTCGGAAGTTGAAAGTGACTTGAGACGCAAATTGGCTGCGGCCTATCGCTTGTCGGATTTTTTCGGATGGTCACAAGGAATATACAATCATATCACCGTAATATTGCTTTGATTTTTTATTATTTACACTGGTTCACAAAATTTGTATCAAATTTTGTGAGTCAAAAGTTTAACCTTTTTATATTATTAAGTTACATAGCATTTGAGTTTAATTATTATATAAATTGAAGAACCTTATTTGTCTAGGTTTTTAAACAGTAAAAAAATTGAATTGCACCTATTTAATAAATTTAACTTTTTACAAACAATTCTGAGTTTTTTTACACAGAATTTTAAGTCTGCAAATTACATGTGTGGTCAATTTTTTTATTAATAAATTATCGATTATTACTGATATTCATCGATCAGATCATGTTAAAAAACTAGCCTTAAAAATGTCCTAAAATAAAGGAGCAAAAAAGGAGCGATTTCATTCCGGGCGTACGTGTAAAAAGAAAATATGTGAACAAAAGCTATTTTTGGCTGAATTTAAGGCCGCAACCGCTTAATTTCCAGGAGAAAAAAAGAGTCAAACAAAAAGAAATCTAACCAATTATTATTGAGTTGCGTTGCGTGTTTTCTACTCGTCATATATGAGAAAACAGGGGCCGATCCACTAAACTACCGGTTAAATAAACCGATTATTGAAAACAGGTTGTTGTGTTTTTTGAATTGCGTTTTTTTGCTTGAAAAAATCTGAAAAATTTCCTAGTTTTGGGAAAAAATTGATATTTAAACGAAATAACGGATGTTTATATTTATTTAAATACATATACTAATAATTTACTATTTAGATATTAACGCCGTTTCATTCATCTTAAATAGTTTATTATTGTTATTTTCCAATTTTAAAGTGTAAAAAACTTTGAAGTTAAAATACTTTAATTCCATTTGCAATGGGCGTTGTGGAGTGGTCAGCCACTATCATCGCTTGTATCCGAGTTTTTATAGAAAAATGTGTGTTACCATTTTATTTTACAAACCTGACAAAAGACAAAAGACAAGACACATGACAAAAGACATGATAACATTTTCGTTATCCGTCAGGGACCGCAAAGAGGAGTTCCACGCCACTTGGCTTGAACATTTTTTTAAAAAAAATATTGATATTTAAAAGTCAATATAAAAAGTACTTTTTAAGCTTTATTGTTTTTAATAATATAGAAAAGTTTTAAGTTTTTAAAGATGAAATATTTATTTTTTGGGCAAAAATACTTTAACTTGGTATTTAAAACTAACTTAAAAACTTAAATCCTTTTAATCTTAGGGTAGTGCATTTAATTTCGGCACTTTTTTGTTTTTCCTATGTAACTTTTCACTGTATGGCCCGATTTTCAAGTTTAATAGCTCATTTTGAAGCTTTTACGATACTACGTTGCGTCACAAAAGTTTCACTGTACGAAAGTATTTTTTTATTTAATTAAATCAGTTTTTTAAAAAATCGAAAATTGCCGAAATTAAATGCGTGCATTTAATTTCGGCACTTTACAAACAATCGATTGTTTCTCAGTCAAAAAATCATCATTTTCAAAAATTTTAAAACCTATTATTATCTCCAGACAGTTTTCTTTAATTTAAGCTTCTATTTGTTGTTCAACGTGTAACTGGCAAAAAGTTACAGCTAAAATCCCAAATGGTATCAAAATGAGCAAAATTTGGGAAAAAAGTGCATTTAATTTCGGCCTTTTTTAAAAGGACCCTCTTAATCGAGTTTAAGTGCAGTGCTATGACCCCTACACATTTCAACGTTGTCTTTTAACTACAATTTAACACCCGACCACTTAATTCAACCCGTTTTTACCTACAGCAATATGTGTGCCGAAATTAAACCATTTTATTTTATAACGATTGCTCACCACAGACGCAACGTAGAACCACGGGGACTAAAAATTCGGAAAATAGACTAAATTTTACCAAGACAGTTTAATTTTTAAACCAATTTATTGCGTAATCATGAAATGCCCATGTTCTGAAAACGAGTAACAATTTTTGTCTTTTATAAATCACACAATTTCACATGAAAATATCATAACAAATAAAAAGCTCACGACAGTCATATACATATAATTAGCTCTCATTTGAGCTATCAAACGTCGTATTCCGTCCAGGATTACCAAAAATATAGTCCAAAATCAAAAATGCCCAATTGGGAAAAGTGCCGAAATTAAATGCACTACCCTATATAGGTTATAAAAAATTCTCAAACCAAACCTAAAAAGGAGCTTAGGATTTCAATTCAAAAAGCACAAAACAAATTTAATTTATTAAAAATAAAAATTAAAAAAACTCCTAAAAACGTGTTATAAAGTTCAAAATATAAACGTACACGAAACTTCATGTTTGATGTCACACATAAAAAATTTAATGACCCGAAAACTTTTTTAGTCATCTGATTCACATAAGATTTGGTTTAATTTTTAAATAACTTTATTCATTTTAGAACATTTTATTTTTCCGCAAATTTTAGTCATGATTAAGCTTTCCTGTAGCAAATATTTTGAATTAGAACAAAATTCAATGGTTTGGAAAAATTGGCGTCACCAGATGGTGACAACCAAACGTGTTATTAATGAGAGACCAATCCTCCTCAAAAAAAACTCGCCACATTGAAAATCAGTCATACAACGTCAGTACTGAGTCTCGAAAAGTATATTCTAAAATTTACCACAGAAAAAATTTAAATCATTTTTACAAATTTTTAAACTTACTGTATCATTTTTACAATTCACATAAGAATTATTTGCCAAATTCACAACTTCTGATTTTTTCCCTGACTCTCTTTGTTCAGGTTTACAAAGACCAACTGAATTTGTAACAGGAAATCCAGTTTGTTCCTTGTTGTTTTTTGTGGCAAAATTGTCGGCGACATATGCCTGAGACGTGACTTTTGCGATTGCAAAATATACACACTATATTACGAACTTTACATTTCTGCTGTTATGAAAAAGATGGACTACAGATAAAGACAACAAAAACATAATCTTTTTTGATTACTATTGCTTTCCGTTGATCATACGTTTTTAACGAGTTGCAGTTTACGCTTTCTTGCGAACCTTTACAAAAAACCCATGCAAAATTTTTAACATTACTAAATTTTGACATTTTTTTTACATACGTGTTGGATGTGCGCCGCCAAATCTGCCGCTAAACTGATGCCAAATAGCCGCCAAAACTCCGCAATTTAAAAATTAAGGTTTTAACTCAGTTATATGTAATTAAATAATGTTAATCTCATATTTACATATTTAAACAATTTTTTATAGTAAAAAAAAACTGTTAAGGCTGGTTCATACAAGAAAACGTCCTTTGGAAAAAGTCTAAAGGACAAACACAGCGTATAAACGTCTGTAAAAACGTCTTTTGGACTTTGTCCAAACGACATTTTTACATAAGTATGAACCAGCCTTAAATCTTTTTTTATTCCACAAAAAATTGAAAACAAAACAGAGTTGTTTTTCTTTCTTTTTAGAAAGTAGCTGAGCAGACTGTAGCCTATTGCGCCGTGGGACATTTTGCTCCAGAAGCATAGCTATCGTTATAAAAGCAGTTACCAATTTTCAGCGCGCGCCGCGCGAACCAGTGTTTCCAGGTTGGGGTTTTTCTTCCTAACTTTAGGTTTTTTTTTCAAGCGATTGAGTTTTTTTTTTAAAAAAACCCCATAGAGTTTTTTTGGGTTTTTTTCTGGAGTTGAGGTTTCTTTAGGGTTTTTTTGTTTGAACGAAATTTTTTAAATATCTGGTTAAAAACAGCCTTAAATCTACAAAAATTTTCTTTAAAATGCTAGTGGATTAATTGATATTACTTCTTTTATATATTTTTTAGCATAATTTACTTTGTAAATATGGGTTCCCTTTTCCCTTACCCTCTTTTTCGTTTTTCTATTATTGTTTTGTTTCAAGCGGTTATGCCATTTTATGTGCAGTATATAAGCATATATGCGCATAAAATTGCTAAAAAAGTGCAGTGTGCTTCAAAATGCAGTGCGTTCGAGTTAGCATGCAAGTATATGCGCAAAAACACTGCTACATTTTGAGCAGTGCCCATTTACACGACACATGCCTCAATAAGAGCAGTTGTTTTGCCATTTTATGCGCACAACAATTAATGGCAGTGCTCAAAAAATGGCACCAAATCGTTTCGCTTCTGAGACTGAGTGACATATTTTTCCTTAATATATTATATAGTATTATATATTTTTGAAAATAATACTTAAAAAATCAAACTCCTCTTTAAGTAAAATTATATTAGTGCAGTTTTAAAGTGTTAAATGTACCTGAAGTTAGTGTTGTGATAGTTAGCCAAAATCCAAACTTGGTAGTTAAGTAGGTAGTTAACTACTTTAAAAATTATAAATAGGTAGTTAAGTAGTTAATTAAAATTACAAGTAGGTAGTAAGTAGGTAGTTAACTACTTAAAATTTTTGAACTAGGTAGTTAAGTAGTAAGTAGTTAAGTAGGTAGTTATATAGTTAATTTTTTAACTAAATATATATTTATATTAAAGTCTAAGGGCTGGTTCATACTTATGTAAAAACGTCCTTTGACAAATACAGCGTATAAACGTATATGTAAAAACGTCCTTTGGACTTTGTCGAAAGGACGATTTTGCATAAGTATAAACCAACCTTTAGTGGAACCAATAATTTATATTCTTAATGTAAAATAATACTTTGTAACACCTGTAACAATTAACTGTGTCCATATTTCATTGGTTTTTTGCCAGTTCTTTATGTTTAACAATACTTATGAGATGGCTAGACAAATTATATTATATATTTGAAATTTAGGAAGTTGTTTACAAATAAAAATAATTCATTTATAAGTAAACTTATATTTTGCTAACGTATTTTGCAAGCTTACATATATTTCAAAAACTTATTCAAAAAAGTTATGGTATTTTTCATCTGTTTTATTGTATAACGGTGCTGATTTATTAGGGTTCACAAATATATCTAAAGTTTTGGTCAGATTATTTTTATTCATTTCACTTCAGTTTTTCCTGGTTTCTTGCAAAAACTTTCTTTGCTTTATTTTTGTATTTAAATTTTATATAATTTTTAGATGACGTAGCATATATTGAATCAAAAGTACTTAAGATTTACACAAAATACAGTTAGATTTATGAGTAAACAGTTAACCAAAAAATAACCCCACACAATATTCAACACAACACATAACCTTTTTTGATTTTAAAAACCCACTTGAAGTGAATTCCAAAAAAAGACGATATATTAAAATTGTTTGTATCATTTATACCATCTTCTTGGACAATTTAAGCGGGAGAGTTCAAATTATGTTTAAGTTCAATATCACTTTATTACAAAATTATCATTGCTTTTAAATAGTTTCTTAACTAAAACATTTTTTATATCGTACATTGGAATCATATTTATTATGATTAATATATATTTAAAAAAAACTATTTTTTGTGTTTTTTAATTAAAAACTTAATTAAAAAAAATTGCATTGTACTTGTAACTAAAGTATATAAAAACAAAGAAACAAATTTTTGTTTTATTTGAACTAAAAAAGGCAATTTAAGATTGCCTTATTGTTATTGTAATTCAATTCCGAAGTATATTGATTTGGTATAAATGAAACTTTTAAAATGTAGCGGTTAGAGTGGGCTTGCGGTGAACTTGCACCTCAATTTCACTTTCAAAGCGCTTAATAAGACTATCTGAAAATGGTAATGTACACGAAGACTCGAAATCATGGGCAAACCAAATTTTAGTAGACAAGAAAATCATGAAACTCGCCTAAAAATGTATTTAACAAAAACTCGTGGTCACCTTTGACCGAAAAATTGGCCACTAATAACGTAGTATTTAGTATATCTATTAAAATGTGATGTCTGTGACTGTTTTTACGTAGATCGTACCAAACGAAACTTTTTGACTCGTTTTACTGAGCATAAGCGTGCTGTAAGTAATTCAGCCAGTGATTCTTCCTATTCTGTCGTTTCATTACATTCTAGGATTACTAAGCATTGTTTTAGCTTTTCTAAGTTTCTTGCTCTTGGTGACAGTTTTTATAGTCTTTGTTTTAAAGACGTGTGTTTTATTTTAGCTAATAAAAATAATCCTAACTTGTTAAATTCTCGTTCTGTAGAAATTTCAAACTTTGTTCCAAATGTTTACACTCTTTTACTTAAAAATTATTCTTTCTAAAGTTTTTTAATTATTATTTTGTAATTTTACATGTTTTGCTGACAATTAATTGTTTAGTAATTTAATTCTGCTTTGTTCGAACTGTTAGTGGCCGGACATGCGGCTTCTGGCCGGACATGCGACTTCGGGCCGGACATGCGGCTTCTGGCCGGACATACGGCTTCTGGCCGGACATGCGACTTCTGGCCGGACATGCGGCTTCTGGCCGGACATACGGCTTCTGGCCGGGCATGCGGCTTCTGGCCGGACATACGGCTTCTGGCCGGACATGCGGGTTCTGGCCGGACATGCGGCTTCTGGCCGGACATGCGACCCGAATTGGATTTTATGATTCACGCTGCTACAGACCGCTGTGACATACCTTTATTAGATTATTCACCTTTGATACCACTATTATACTAGAATTATTTTGGGGTTTTATACTATACTATACTACTATACTAGAATTATTCTGGGGTTTTAAGGTCCGTTCACACTTACGCACAATGCATAATGCACGATGCGTAATGCACAATGCACGATGCACAATGCATTATAGTACTTGTTTACAGTTGCGCGCAATGCATAATGCATCAAAACGAATTTTCAGCCAAAACTATTGTTAAATACGGTTTAAAATGATTATTTCACGTATTAAAAGACAAAACCTAACAAGAAAGAATAGTGTTGCTGCACATCCAAGGTGACAAAAAAACTGAAATTAAACGGTGTTGGGATAAACAATCCTGAATATTAGACAGGAAAGCTAAAAAAAGCCAAAATATAGAGCCAAAATCCTTTTTCTAAACTTATTTTGCATGAAATTATGTTTTATATTCTGTTAAAAACAAAAATATGTTTTTAATTTTATGTATTAGTATAGTATAGTATAGTATACATTGCCCAGCGGTAATTCTAGTATAGTATAGTTATAGTATAGTATTGTATAGTATAGTATAGTATAGTATAGTGTATAGTATAGTATAGTATAGTATAGTATAGTATAGTATAGTGTAGCATAGCATAGCAAAGCATAGCAAAGCATAGCATAGCATAGCATAGCATAGTATAGTATAGTATAGTATAATAAAGTATAGTATAGTATAGTATAGTATAGTATAGTATAGTATAGTATAGTATAGTATAGTATAGTATAGTATAGTATAATATAGTATAAAACCCCAGAATAATTCTAGTATAGTAGTAGTATAGTATAGTATAAAGGCCCGTTCACACTTATGCGCAATGCACGATGCACAATGCATTAAAACTGCGAAAATAGGTGTTCATACTTACGCACAATGCACGATACACAACGTACAATGCATTATCGGACTTGGAACGGCGTTTCAAGTTTTGTGCGAGAAGCAGCGCGCTTTGAAAATTAGTATTTTTTCCGCAAAGCACGTACGTTGAGAACACTTCTGCTTAAAAAACGGATTAAATTATAAGTATTCTTGGAGAAATGACTCAATCCGACTTTACGCCCTGGCGTCTATTTCAGGACCCAGTTCCCAGGCTTGATCCCGTTATCGCAGATATTTCTGTCATATAACGCCTTCTGTTTTACCTGCGCCTCTCTTATGTTACTCTTGGCTAAGTCTCGCGCTTTGGTCATGGCCACTTTGGCCTTTGAAACATAGTCGTCACTCAAAGCTGTGTCTGGTTCTCGTACCATCTTATACTTCACATCGATGGGAGTTTTGAAATCTCGATAATACATCAGATAAAAAGGACTTTCCTTAGTGGATTCTTGCGGTGACCGATTATAAGCGCTGACAATAAACGGTAAAGCAAAGTCCCAATCGTCATGCCGCTTAGACACATATTGAGAAAGCATTTCGCAAAGGGTTTTGTTAAACCGTTCAGTCAGCCCGTTACATTGAGGGTGATAAGGGGTAGTGAAAATTTCCTTTGCGAAGCTATGTCGCAAATCTCCTGCACCATGCTACTGGCAAAGTTCTTCCCTCTATCTGTTAACACCTCCAATGAACAACCGTGTTTCGCGATCACCTCCTCCAACAAGATTTTCGCAATGGTGTCCGCCTTTTGGTCGGAAATCGCGAAACACATGGCAAAACGGGTCAGATACTCCGTCACCACAAGAATGTACTTTTTATTCCTAGTGGTAGTGGTTAGTGGGCCTACAATATCCAGCCCAATTCTGTCAAACATCCCGCCAACAGGTAAAGGCTTAAGTGGGTTTTTTGGTTTGGCAGTATGTGGCTTGCGCTTCAAGCACTTCTCCCACGTTTTTACATAATGCTTTACGTCCTTATGAAGGGTCGGCCAATAAAACCTAAGCACAACTTGGGAAAGGGTACATTTCACTCCCAGGTGTCCGCCGAACACGTCGTCATGACAAGCCTGCAAGGCCTCCTGTCGACGACTATGTGGTAGAACTAGCTGTCCTTGAAATTGGCGACTCAAACGACTTTTCTCTGAGGGCGCGTGAAACAAAATCCCATCCACTAAAAAATATCGCTCAGCTAGGTCTTTTATCCTTTTGGCCTGCTTATTCACCTGCGGCAGAACTCCCTTCTGAAGATAGCGAATTATGTCCATGAAGTGCTTCTCCTGCCTCTGCTCTTTCCTTAACCGCGCACTATCTGCCATGAATTCCTTCACTCGATCATCCACTTGCACACCGCACACCAGTGCTCATGCACTTGGCTCAGGCTTAGGCTCAGGGACACGGGAAAGTGCATCCGCGTTCCCGTTTTGCTTCCCTGGGCGGTAGTTAAAACCCACTATGTCATATTCGTTTAACGTTAGCGCCCAACGCTGTAAACGAGCGGAGGTAGACTGATTTGTGCTAAAAATGTACTTCAACGGCCGATGGTCTGATAAAAGCCTGAACTTATGACCATATAGATAAAGCCTGAAATGCTTTACTGCCCAAACCACCGCCAGAGCCTCCCGCTCGATTACCGCGTAATTGCGTTCCGCGCTGTTTAAACTCCTACTTTCGTAAGCTATCGGTCGCTCGCCATGCTCAGATTGTTGAGAGAACACTGCTCCAATTCCAGTGCCGGAAGCATCTGTAGCAAGCAGGAACAGTTTCCGAAAATTTAGGAATGCTAAGACTTCGGTGGTAGTGAGCTTATCCTTCAGGGTTTGAAACGCCTTCTCACACTCCGGCGACCAGTAAAATTTACTGTTTTTGCCTGCGAGTTTATTCAAGGGACTGGCTATTTGCGCGAAATTGGGAATAAACCGCCTATAAAAATTGGCCAGCCTGTGAAACGAGCGCACCTCTTTTGCATTTTTAGGCACTGGGAAATCACTTACTGCCGCAATTTTGGCCGGATTAGGCCGTGTTCCGTCCCTACTCACAATATGGCCCAAGAATTTCACCGAAGGTTTGCAGAAATGACACTTTTTTGGTTTTAATTTTAAGTTAGCTTTCCGCAGCCTATCGAAAACTATCTCTAAATCTTTCAAATGTTGCTCAAAGGTTTTTGAAAAAACGTTTATGTCATCTATGTACACTAGGCAATTTTTCCAGCGCAAGCCGGACAACACTATCTCCATTAATCTCTGAAACGTGGAGGGCGCATTACACAAGCCAAAACTTAACACATTACAATCATAAAGTCCTCCCATTGGGCTTACAAAGGCTGTCTTATGCTTATCTTCTTCCTCCATATCTACCCGCCAATACCCTGACGTTAATTCCAAGGTAGAAAAGTATGTGGAACCACCCAAAGCGTCAATTACATCATCAATTCACGGAAGGGAAACGAGTCCTTAGGAGTAATAGCGTTAACGCCCCTATAATCTATGCAAAACCGGTCCGTCCCATCCTTTTTCTTCAGGATCACAATAGGAGATGCCAAGGGACTGTTTGACGGTCGGATTATACCATTATGGAGCATGGTGTCTATATTTTCTTTAATAACCCGCTTCTGCGCCTCCGGCACGCGGTAAGGCTTTTGTTTATGAGGTGGGTTAGTGCCCACGTCGATGCGATGTTTCAGTAACGATGTCCTCCCAATGTCAAACGGTCCCGAGGAGAAAACATCTCCATTATTGCGGATTAAACGGGCCAGTTTTTCTTGTTGCGCGCCAGAGATTTGCACACCCTAAATGGGGTCAAATTCCTTCGGCCTCTCTGCGCTTGTATTAACCGGGGTCATACCAAAAATGTCCTCCACAAATTCCGTAGTTAAAATCGACGCCTCACCTAGTGTGGTTCCCTTAAAAAGCTTCACCGGATAAGGTAACGGGTTCAAAATTTCTACGGGAGCGCGTTTAGCTCACACTGGCGTCACGATTTTTGCTAGAACTAGTCCTGTGGCCCCTAAGCTTTTACTCGCCTCATCTAACAAAATGCTTGACCCTTCTGGAAGTTCTTCTTGGACATCCACCCAAAAAGCCTGCCTCCAACGAGCAGGAACTGTTATCATTTCACATGCGCACAACTTTATGTTTGTTTTAGGCCAAGGTTCTTTTCCTAGAAAGGTTTTTCCACTTGGTGTTACCAACTGGCCGTTAAGGAAATCAAAGTTAACGTTACCGAATTTTTCTAACGCATCAGTTCCAAGTAACACAGAGTACGGCAAATTCTCCTGGACTTTAACCTTTTGCTTAAAATAAGTGCCGCAAACGCAAAGTGAAACAGTCCCACTTGCTGTAAAGCAAAAAGGCGTCCAAGCCAAAGACATGGCCGACGTTTCTTGCTTAGCTTCCCACTTCACCTTAGTTAATTTCCTAGCTAAATCACCTGACAGAATTGAAATTGTAGCTCCAGTATCTACGAGCGTCTTCACCGTTTCTCCTTCCACCCTTATCCTACATGTACACTTAAATTGTTTTCCTACCACGAAAACTGCACATATTACATTTTCACATTTCTTAATTAGCTTTTCCAACCATATTTCAACAATTTTACAGAACAGTTTTTTACAATTTATACACATTGTTGCCAGTTCCAGACCATTCACAAAATTTAATTAGCAGTCCCATTTTACTCAACTCCAAGAATAAGTTTTGCCACCAGTTTCCTTTTCCAGTCCTGGTCATTACCACCCAACATAACACAAAATAAAATAATATCCACAGTAAATATTTAATTTGCTTCAAAAAGCACTTACCAATACACAGTGGCGTCCACTCACGCTGCCTTTACAGATCCACCACTGGTGATTGATTTTCCTAAACGCCGTCCCGTCGGCCGCCTGGATTTCCATTGGCTTGTGAGCTTCTGCAGCTTGAAAGACGAATACTGGGGTGGGCCCCGGTTCACCCGGCTCTTTCTTTACGTCCCCGCGCCCATCTGGGCCCCCTGGTGGACTAGGCGGCATTTCAAAGAAGAAGGCTCCACTTGCTCTGGCTTCTTCCACGGCCGTTGCCTCATCCGTTGGCGTGTTGGTCATCTTTTTTTGTAAATTCAACCACGTTATAACATTTCCCAGATCATTGTCCTTTGTTTCACACAAAAATTTGCTCCCCGGTGGCTCCTGCACTCCTTTTTCTGCCTGTATTTCAACACCATACGCATTTCCTCCGTGTCCCAGTTCCGAGGAGTTTTCTCCTCCTCTACCACAGTTAGGCGGGCCTTATCTTTCCCTGGCCCAACCGCGTTACCTAATTTGACCGTGCTGACTCTGATTACCTAAATTTTGCACCCCGCGTGAGCCTGAGCCGCTCCCGCGTCCATTCCATGGCGTCCTTCCATGTGATCCGCGTCTCCAGTTACTGCCGGCTCCTCAATCACATTGACGGGCGGTGTGTCCCACTTGTCCGCATCGATCGCAGATCGGCTTCCCGCTTCTTGTCCAGCGATCATCGTCTGCCGATGCGCCGCCCGGGCTTACTTCAGGCGCTTTTGTATAAGTATTAACGGAAAGCACTTCTTTTTTATCTACCTACGCCGTTCTTTTGGCCTTTACTCCTAGGGCTTCCTTCGCCCTTTTTTCAGTCAGAATTTTATCCTCGGCCCACATGGCCAAATTTACCGCCTCCTTAAACGTCTTAGGCCGATCCTTCAATCCGAACCGCGCCTTCACTTTTGGCTTTAATCCTCGCCAAAAAAAATGTAGGAGGGTCTCATCCAACTGACCCAAACCACACCTGTCAGTGTACACCGTGGCAGCTAATTTAGTCAACTTTCCCACATACTTTACGGCTGACTCATTTTTGAGTTGTATCCAGCTAAAAAGTGTTTCCGTGCTAGTGTGAGTCATTTCCTCTAACTCAGCGGAAAGGACACGCGTTAGCTCGGCATAATCACTTTTTACAGCCTCGCTCAAATTCTCATATATAAATAATACGCCAAGCCGTCAAGATATGCGGGGAGCTGGTCATGCCTGCGCTCAAATGGTACCCTGCTATGCCCGCACATTCTGTCAAAATCACGCAACCAAAGGGGCTTTAGACCCCGCTCCGCCTTCAAACACTGGTACCGCGAGAGGATTTTTCAGGCTAGATACCTTCATAGGAGCAAGGCGAGCTCCGCTATTGCCGGCATTAATTGGCGCGCTGGTTCCCGGGGTCGTTGGAAGAGAACCCCTTTCCACCGTTCCTCTTCCATGGTCCACTCGCTCTCTGGACAACCGTGCCAATTCTGCGGCCTGCTTAGCGAGCTGCTCCTCCTGCTCCTTTAACCTTCTTGCTAACTCATTCACCAAACTTCTCTTGGGCTGGTTTTTTGTCTCCACCTCCTCTATTCCTAGATCCAACAGATCTCCTGCGGCATTTCCCTCTTTTGCCCTGCTCGCCACTTGCACCGTCCAATCAGGAGCGGGCCTTATACCTGCCTCCACCCCCGTGGGCTCCTGTTCCGGCCCTGCTAAAATGAGTGCCTCCCGAAATAAATCCCGATGTCGGCAGCCACCTTTTTCAGTCTTAGTTAGCTCCTCCCTAAGCAAGCTTCTCTCCCTACTTAGCGCATACCGCTCTCTGCGTTTACTTTGTCCACCTAGCTCAGAGGTTGATGCCGCGGCTACACTTGGGTTGGGAACCCGTACTCCCAAACTACCGCTAGGGCTAAGGCTATCACTTTCGACTCTACCAACGGCTCCAAGTTCCCGTTCCATGTTCAATCCCGTTTACCTTTACGTAACACAGACAAAATTTTACAAGAACAGTCAAGCAAAAACCGTACAGGCTAAGTGTTTTCAGCCTTCCTATTTTGTGTTTCCTTTTTCGTTTTATTTCGTCCCGGGTCACGGCTCTAACTAGGATTCTACAAAAAGGTTTATTTGGTAAGATCACGGAACTTCAAGTATTGGCTGGAAACGCGTACCTGCTAAGGTTCGTGGGACTACCTGTGTTGTTACGTGTTATGTTTATTATACGTGTTATAAAAAACTAACTCAAGCACTTAAACCGCCAACTATATATCCAACCAGAACACGCAAGCAACGCCCTATCCCTTGTCCACAATTCAAACTGTGCGGTCAGTTACCGGTAACCCGCAACCTCACACTCCACCGCTCTACCACGAACGACCGCTCACCAGACCACACACCTCCATAGGCAACCGCGCATTCATTATCATCCACGTGGCACAACCGCACAATCCTTGGCGTCCACGTGGCAGAACCGCACACCCGTCAGTGTCCCCGCGTCACAA
>JASAMX010029745.1:0-36824 GCA_030248175.1 Microlaimidae sp. YZB2_3 | reverse complement strand
TGTACTCGTTCAGTTACGTATTGCTATTAGTTCAAAAATTGGGCGGACCACCGGAGCTTCAGAGCTTCCAAATTGTAAATTCTTCCTTTTAAAACATTTTTTCCGAAAATTTGAAAACAAATTCGGGGTTAAGTAAAATGTGATCGTAAATTATTTTTAAATGTCGCGAATTATTTTTCATTTAGTCTTTCCGAATCTATCGCGACTAACTAATTAAACAAAAAACCACCGAACAATTCCAGGTATGAACAGTTGCGGTGTAACCTTCAAATTTCCAGGAAAGAAAACTGGAAATTAAAACAATAAAAAAATTCAAAGGATGAGTAGTAATCGCCCTTAATTAATCGCCGAGGCATTTACGAGTTCATTATTTACAAAAATCTCAGTTTAGATCGTTAAAAAGAAAATTTAAATTTTATTAAATCAAAACAGTCCAATTTGAAAGGGAAACTGTGGGTCGGAGTCGGTGTAAAACCGACTGACCCTCTCCTCTGGGACCGACCCTTAACACCGATAGAAAGATTTTGCGGATAGAACTAGCCATGAAAAGTACTATAGGAATAGAGCTGGAAAAAAGATAAACGAAAAGGTGGGTCGTAATCGGTTTTCTACCGACCGGTGTAACACAACACCGACCGACCCTCTAAGAGTGACCGACCGTTGAGACCGATAAAAAGTTTCCGCAGAAAGAACTGGCCATGAAAACTACTCTTAGAATGGAGCAGGAAAAAGGGTAAAAGAAAAAAACGTAATTCGAAGTCGTTCTCTGACACCGATCGGTGTAACTAACACTGACCGACCCTCCTGGGACCGATCGTTGGGACCGATAGAAATATTCCGTGGATGAAATCACTCTCGAAATGAAACAAGTATAGAGAATGAGCAGGTCAGAGTAGATTTATCACGAGAAAAGTCAGGTCGGTGTGAAGAGTTTTGTTGATGTTTTAATTTCGGTCTCGTTTTGCAGAAACGAAAATACTTCGGGCGGGAGTTCGAAGTTTGAGCGCATCTTTGTTAAACTTCTATAAACGGCTGTCGTCTTCCTCGCGTATACCGAAATAATTCTACACAGCGAGGAAATCGCTAAGTGCAACCCGCAACGCGCAGGGGGGCTGATCGAAAATTGATTAAAAAAACCAACACCCTGTCAATTCGAACGCGGAAGAGATGTTCGGACCATAGGTGGGCAGCAACCCCGTTTTTTGGGGTATATAAACGATTTTTGGGGGGAGTGTCTTAAAAATGTTTTGGTGATATACTCCAATACAAATACCCCATTTTTAGCGTTTTTAGTCTGGGACCTCCCAAATAGGGAGGGGCTGGGCTGTCAGGGATACCCTTGAATGTTATGGGGAGAGGTGTCGTCAGTTTCGAGATTTTTAGAGGGGTATACCTATAACCTCCCTGCCCATACATGGGCATGGGGATGGGGGTGGGGGTGGGTAGTTATTAGTTATTGTAGCTGCTTGATTTATGGTCTGTACTTTAAAAGAGAATAGAATATGTTTATTCAAAAGGTACTACATGCTATAATTAAATATGGAACGCTTACATTGAATATAATAACAATCAAGAAGATAAAAGAAAAGAAAATTATAATTTGGTTTTTACTACGCCAAAATAAGCCAAAGTTCTTATAAAATATATGTGCCTGCGACCATAGGTGTTTTTGGTCGGGTCCGCTAGAGGGGGGTCCACCCCCGGGTAGGAGGCCAAAAATTTTTAGGGGGGCGTCCAGGGGGGTCCGGACCCCCCTGGCTTTTTAGGGGGGGTCGACCCCGGGTGCGAGATTTCAAATTTAGGGGGGGGTCAGGGGGGTCCAATTTTTCAGCAAAATTTTTTTAACTCAATAATTTAAGTGTTTTTAGGTCTAATATTGAATTTTATGTATTAAAACAGCCTATTTAGGCCTAAAAAGTGTATTTAAACACTGTTTTTAACTAAAAACCCGTGTTTTTGACAGTAAGGTTGGGTGGGGGCGTTTTTCCCGGCGTATGTTGGAGGTGTGGTTGGGTGGTTGTGATGGGTTGGTTTGGGTGTCTATATTTTTTTGATATGTTTGTTTTTTTTATTTTTGTTGTTTTTTTTTGTTTGTGTGTTTGATTTGTTTGTGGATGTTTTTTTGGGTTTTTTGTTTTGTTATTTGGTGGGTTTGGTTGTGTTGTGTGGTTGTTTTTTTTGTTTTTATGGTGTGTGTGTTGTTGTTATTTTTGTGTGTTTTTTTTGTGGGTGTGTTTTTTTTTTTTGTTGTTTTTTTTGTTATGTGGTATGCTTTTTCCTGCTCTTTTGGTTTTTGGTGTTCCTTTTTTTGTTTTATGTTACTTTTTTTGTGGTTTGTTTTTTTGTTGGAGATAAATAAATTGGGTTTTATTTTGTTGTTTTTTGTTGTGGGTGGTGGCTGGTTTCTGTTGTTGTTGGCGCGTGGTGCGCTGTTGTTTTTTTTAGTAATTTTTTGTGTGTGTTTTTGTGTTGTTGTTGGCGGTGGTGGCTTATTGCGTTGGCCGCCCGATGTTGCGGCGCGTGGCGCTCCCGCGCCCGGCTTTTTTTTTTTTATTTATATTTGATTTTTTGTTCGTTGGATTGTTCTGTTGTTTTTGCCGTTTTCCGCGCGGTTCTGCAGATGGCGCTGGACTGGCGCCGTTTCTGCCCTTCGGTCTGCTTTTTTGTGCGGTTTTTTGGGGTGTTGGTTGTCTGCTCTGTCTCTTTTGTTGCCTGCTGTTTTGTGCGGTTGGGGTTTTTTTTGTCTTTTTCTTTTTTTTTTGTCTTCGTGGTTGGTGCTTCCTGGTTGCGCTCTTCTTTCTCCGCTGCCCTGTTTTTTTTGTCTCGTCGTGGGTTCGTTTTTGTGGGCGTTGGTTGAGGGGGGGGGGGGGTTTGTTTTTTTGTTCTTCGGTTGGTGGGGCGGGGTTCGCCCGTGGCGCTCCCGCGCCCCATAAAAAAATATACCTCCAAATTGGTTGGGAGGGGGGGACGGGGGAGGGGGGTCGACCTCGCTAGGGGGGGGTCAGGCCGGACCGCTGCTCGAGCTTTGGGGGAGGGGGGGCCCCTGAATTTTTTCTAGGGGGGGCCCCCCCCCCCCCCCCCCCCCGTCTGCAAATCCAAATTTTGCCTCTAGGGGGGGTGCACCCCTCTCACCCCCGTACCCCCCCCCCCAAAACACCTATGCCTGCGACTCATTTTACAGTCACGTGTATTTTATAATGACAGTGACTCATTTTACTGTAGTATTACAGACGATTTACCAAAATTTATTTATTGCTTCGTTTTTTTTTGTGTAAATATTGTGTGGCTACTTAATGAAAACCTAAAAAAACCTTTTAAACAATGAAATTTGTCAACGAAAACCTAAACAACCCGTTTGCTACAAAATTTCCCGTTAGGCAGAGCCATCGATCTCTGAAAAAGATAAAGTTTGTTTTATTTCGGATAAAGCCGGATACGCAAGGGCAATGCCGATGTTATAACTTGGCACTAACTGCGCACAAGTTATTTTATAAATCATTTTACTTAAAGAAACGATGCTTTGCCTTATTTGCCTTGCGGAAGCAATTTGCCTTGTTTTGTTTTTATAGTGATCTTCGTTTTTCCTCCATGCGAATGCGATAAACTTCGACGATTTGATTGTAAAAATTGTTATTGTATAATCAAAGTACATAACATCGTTATGTATTCTTGCTATAATCTATTATTCGGATTATCCATCTCCCCCGGAAACCAATTTGTCTTTTTTATTCTGCGCTCTTTGCGAATTCTCGCACTAGGGGACACCCAACTTTGAACTTTTCGAGTGTTAAGAAAATATAATCTTTCATTCTGTGCTCAGGAGCGGCAAAAAAACCCGATACTTGTCAAATCTATACATCAAAGCGTTCCGAAGGAAATATAAAGATATGCTTCTTCTTATTCTCAGAGTTAGTTCTACTAAGTCGTTAATCATGTGAGTGATTTATTAAAAATAAAAAAAAACAACTTTTCAAACTCCCTGACCCTTGCTTGAATGTTTTCCGCATCGGATAGCTTTTTAGCTTTTAGCCTAAATAATTAATCCAGTGCTTTGAAAAAAACTATAGGATTATTAATAAGGTCAAGAACATTATTAAATATTAAATAATTTAAAATTATAGATGAACAAGGGGGGTTAAGGTGGGGTCCACCCCCCTAGCCTCAAAAATTTGGAACCCCCCTCTAGAAAAAAATCCAGGCCCCCTTCCCCCCAAATTTTCGAATTTTTTACCTCTGACCCCCCCCTCTCTCTGGATTTTGAACTCTGACCCCCCCCCCCCCCTCTAGAAAATTTTAAGTACTTTTTTTATACTAAATTTTCTTCCAAAAATGTGAATTTTTAACACATATTCATGTTTTTACACACTTTTTATACCAGAATATCGTTTTTATTCAATAAAATGTAGTATTATGTTATAAAAAACAATCATTAAACCTTTAATAGGTTGAAAGTATTTTGCTTTAGACATTGGACCCCACCTGACCCCCCTCTAGGTTTCAAAATCTTCCACCCCGGGTCAACTCCCCCTAAAAAGCTAGGGGGGTTCGAGGTTCGACCTCCCTAGGACCCCCCTCCTAGATTTTAAAATGTCATTTACCCGGGGTAAACACCCCCCCCCCAGCTTTGGTGACCGTGTTCATCAAGCTTGATTAAACAAACAATCAGGTATATCGTCATTACTCTGACACAAAGAGTCACAATCAGTATAAAATCAATGTGACTCTGACCCATTTTGTTTAGATTTTTCGTGAGTTAAGAGATAAAAAGAGTCACAGTTACGAATAGTTTATGACGATTGTGACTCATTATGTCAGAGTAACAACGAATAATTCTGGACATCTCCGCCCTCAAACTTTTTCCATCCAAATCCAAAATATATGTGGATGCATACATGGGCTTGGGGGGGTTAACTCCCTCCAAAATTCTGAGAAGGGGGGTTTAACCCCCCCACTCAGAAGTGGGGGGGGGGAGAAAAAGTTACCCCCCCAATTTCGGAAAAATGAAGAAAAAAATGTCTTTAAAATGACTTCTAACTGCCTCCAAACTTAAGTTTTGAGGTCAAAATGAATGTTTTAAGCAGTAAAAAGCTCAAAAATGCAATAGAAAGGTCTTTTTGACCTAAAATTAGCGTTTTTTACCTATTTTTCCTTCAAAATCGAAAAACGATATGGGTAAAATGCACTCCAGAAAAAAAAAACGATATGGGTATTTTGCGTTTCTCGGATTTTAACCCCCCTAATTTGGGGTTTAACCCCCCCCCCCACTCCGGACCAACTTGCCCATGTATGTGTGGATGGCTCGGCCTGGTTCATACTTTGTTTAAACTTTCCAAAAGACAAAACCAAAAACTTCAATTTTAGGTCTTTTAAAGTCTTTTTTTATTGGATTTTGTTTCTTTGTTTTTAGATTTTTTTTTAATTTTAAAAACGCTCCTGGATTGTCCAAAAACTTTTTGTTTTTGTTCTTTGGATAGTTTGACGAACTATGTCCACAGGTGAGCACGGTCCCGCGAGCTAAGAGGGGGGGGGGGGCGGTTTTCCCGGGTAAATCGCAATTTATATTCTAGGAGGGGGTCCCAGGGGGATCCGGACCATAGGTGGGCAGCCCCTCGGATTTTGGGGGGGGGGGGGGGGGGGGTCAAATTTTAGGGGGGGTGTCCAGCAAGACCCAAATTTTGAGGGGGGTGTACCCAATATTTCCGCGCTGCCTTAAAATGAGCTTAAAACGCGTAAAAAAATGTAAAACAAGCTTATAAATGCTTTAAAACTGTGTAAGATTAAAATAAGACCTTATTGCAACTTATAAATTTTATTTTTTTAATTCTTTTAATAATAATGTGCAATGGCGCAGTCAGGATTTCATTTCAGGGGCGTCGGTCTGGGGGGGGGGGAAAGTGTTGTCAAAGCGGCGCGAAGCGCCGCCGCGTAGCGGCGCCAGCCGACGCGAAGCGTCGGCCGAGGGCTCTGGGGGGTGTCCCCCCAGCCGCCGGAGGCGAAAATTTTTTAAAATATATACTAAAAACGGCTTAAAAATCGTCTCCTGGTGATCGCGTGAACATACATTTTAGTTTTGTTTTTTTACCTAATTTCTACATAATTTTCTGTGATCTTAAAAATTCAGTCGGGGGGGTTCGGGGGGAAGGGGGCCTGGATTTTTTTCTAGAGGGGGGTTCCAAATTTTTGAGGCTCGGGGGATGGACCCCACCTTAACCCCCCTTGTTCATCTATAATTTTAAATTATTTTTAATATTTAATAATGTTCTTGACCTTATTAATAATCCTATAGTTTTTTTCAAAGCACTGGATTAATTATTTAGTCTAAAAGCTAAAAAGCTATACGATGCTGTAAACATTCAAGCAAGGGTCAGGGAGTTTGAAAAGTTGTTTTTTTTTATTTTTAATAAATCACTCACATGATTAACGACTTAGTAGAACTAACTCTGAGAATAAGAAGAAGCATATCTTTATATTTCCTTCGGAACGCTTTGATGTATAGATTTGACAAGTATCGGGTTTTTTTGCCGCTCCTGAGCACAGAATGAAAGATTATATTTTCTCTAACACTCGAAAAGTTCAAAGTTGGGTGTCCCCTAGTGCGAGAATTCGCAGCAAGAGCGCAGAATAAAAAAGACAAATTGGTTTCCGGGGGAGATGGATAATCCGAATAATAGATTATAGCAAGAATACATAACGATGTTATGTACTTTGATTATACAATAACAATTTTTACAATCAAATCGTCGAAGTTTATCGCATTCGCATGGAGGAAAAACGAAGATCACTATAAAAACAAAACAAGGCAAATTGCTTCCGCAAGGCAAATAAGGCAAAGCATCGTTTCTTTAAGTAAAATGATTTATAAAATAACTTGTGCGCAGTTAGTGCCAAGTTATAACATCGGCATTGCCCTTGCGTATCCGGCTTTATCCGAAATAAAACAAACTTTATCTTTTTCAGAGATCGATGGCTCTGCCTAACGGGAAATTTTGTAGCAAACGGGTTGTTTAGGTTTTCGTTGACAAATTTCATTGTTTAAAAGGTTTTTTTAGGTTTTCATTAAGTAGCCACACAATATTTACACAAAAAAAAACGAAGCAATAAATAAATTTTGGTAAATCGTCAATACTACAGTAAAATGAGTCACTGTCATTATAAAATACACGTGACTGTAAAATGAGTCGCAGGCATAGGTGTTTTGGGGGGGGGGGGGGACAGAGGGGTGCACCCCCCCTAGAGTCAAAATTTTGGACCCCCCCCTAGAAAAAATCCAGGGGCCCCCCTCCCCTCCAAAGCTTGAGAGCGGTCCGGCCTGACCCCCCCTAGCGAGGTCGACCCCCCCCCTCCCCCGTCCCCCCCTCCAGACCAATTTGGAGGTATATTTTTTCATGGGTGGCGCGGGAGCGCCACGGGGCGATTTAGCCCCGTGGCGCCGCGCCAACCATAATTAGAGAACGTGGGTAAATTTTGAAATTCAGAACCTTCTTCTTCTTCTTCTTCTTCTTCTTCTTCTTCTTCTTATTATTCCAACGCTCCATTCTTAAAAACGATATTCCTCATTCGTTACTGATTGATCAAAAATAAACATGGGCTCATTAGAAAGAAGAAGGAATTACGCAACTTTCTTAGGAAGCACTTTTTTCATTTAGGTCCTTGTTATCGATTTATTGATCAAAATAAAAAATTGAAAATTAGACAAATAAAAACTCCCAACCGCACAATAACAGCATTTTGGCAACAATAAGGATTGTACAGAGCAGACAACCAACATCCCCTCATAAAAACCGCACAAAAATAGCAGACCGGTTTTAATTGGTGGCAGAAACGGCGCCAGTTCCCAGCGCCATCTGCTTCAACCGCGCGGAAAACGGCAAAAACAACAGAGTACTTTTTTTTAATTCTTGCATTACTGATGACAAAATTAATTCAAAGTTTTATTTATTAATTAAAAAATAATAATAAGCGTCGGTGGCGCGGGAGCGCCAGGCGCCGGTAATCATCGGTGGTGCGGGGTGTCAACTGCAATTTAACCCACGGCACCGCGCCAACTATACTTAGACTACGTGAGTAAATTTTGTTATTCATGTTCATCATCTTATTATTATTATTATTATTTTTACTTTAAAAATTATAATTGCAATCATTGGCGCACGGCATCGCGCCAACTATATTTAGAGAACGTAGGTAAACTTTGTCTGGAGCGCATCTGCACCGCACTAACTATAATTAAACAACGTGGGTTAATTTTGTAATTTAAATTCATCTTCTTCTTATAGCAATACGTTTGTTCTTCGTTCAGTTACGTATTGTCATTAGTACAAAAAAAATTTGGGGGGGGGGGGGCGGGGGGGCACCGCCTCCCCGAAATTTTTTTTGGGGGGGGGGGCGGAGCCCCCCTTAATTTTTGAAAACGTTAAAAAAGCAGGAATAAACGTAGATAAGACTGTATAATACACTGTTTTTGGCCTAATAACCTTTTATCTAATGTTTTTAGCGATAAAAGCATGTTTTCTTGGTTAAAAATTGCATTAGCACACATTGGCAGAGCCTGAACTTTACAAAAAAGGAATTTAGAGACCTTTCAGACCCCTTGGCTACACCCACATTGTAAGCCAAAGCACATGAGCAGCATCTCGACTCCATGTTATTTAGGGTACCTACCTACCTATATGAAAAAAATCCGAGCCAATGCTATAGGCGGCTGGAAAATTTAGGAGAGGGGAGGTACATAAATCAACCAATATGATTGTTTGTTTTGCTTTCTGTGTAGTACTAATTATTTATAAAAAATATTGTACTAACTTTAAAATAACATTAGCATTAGGCAAGATAAATAGCGAGATATATGTATGTATACTATAGAAAGTGACCGTTGAGCGAAGCGGAAAATTTTTTTGGTTTTTGGGGGTCAATTGGGGTACTAAAATTATATATATATATATATATATATATATATATATATATATATATATATAACTTAACTGGATTTGTTTTTTAATAAAAACCCAACCGAAGATTACAACTAACTTCGTTGAACACAAGTTGTCCATCTTTTTTTTAAAAATATATTTTTGTATTCTTTATTAAATAAGTGTCATTAGATTGATATCTTGTAATTTGTTTTAAAGCTACCTCAACCATTAATAAGAGAGGAGCATTAAGTGAAGTTGGTTTCCTTCTAACTGGGTCACCATCACCACCCTCTCATAGCTGGACTGAAAAAGAGAAGTTGGAGTGTGGGGGAATTATTATACACCTACAAAAATCTTGAAACTGCCGACACCCTCTAATATTTTAGGACATTCCGACATTTCTTCCCTTAAAGTTTGGGAGTTCTAAATAACACCAAAAACACTAAAAAAAAGCTGTTAGGTAGGGGATAGCTCCTCTAAATCTGGGAGGCTGCCCACCTATGCCACCAGTCGCGTCGGTTTTCAATTTATGAAACAAAAAGCTTCAATTGTCTTGGTGATTGGTTCCTCAGCAATGCGAATAAGTGGGCTTGTTGTAAAAAGTGTAAAAACAGCCGAGACTCGTAGTAAACTTCTTTACCTATAATCTTATAGATACCAACCAGTATGTTTAACTTTTTACCAGTGAGGAGCGTAATTAGTGTAAAGTGCGTATTATTTTTGTCATGATGAATACATGAACACGTTCGAAGTTAACTTGAACTGGTCTTATGATTCACAAATTACCATTCAAAGAAGACAAACAAGTAATAGATGTTATATATATATACATAAATGGACAAACAGTTATCAAAACAATTTTTGGCCACACAAAGTGTTTGTTTTTTTATTCAACTGCCTTTAAACTGAATATCAAAAACCAAATTAGGTTTTTATGGTAGGTGTACGTGAATCACCACGTGTCCAGATGGCTACACGTTCGACATTCAATGCTCTCATTCGAAGCTCGGCCCACGGTATAAATAAATTATGCATTCTATAGTCTATTCTATGTTTATATACCGCGGAGGAATAGCCACCGTGAACGGTTTGTCCATCGGTGCTTAATGCGGACATTTAATAAACAAACTTGTGCGCCAAATTGCCTGATCCATTTCGTCTCGTTAGCTTCACGGCGCCCTATGCGCCTTTCTTAATGGCTTCTTAATAATGTTTTTCTAGCTTGAGAGCGCCCTCTGGTGAAAGGGTATAAGTTTCTTTCTCCAAAGGGCCTTTGTCCAGTCTTCAATGCGGATATCTGTTGTTTTTCTGGTAGTTTTTTAATCCTCTTAAGCTACATCCGCCAGCCACCTCTTGGCAATCAATGTGACTCCCTGTTACGCGAATTTTTGTTCGCTATTAAATATACTTTGATTGATTTTACAATTTCTGTATTATATTTATTAATGAATATTTTCGGTTTTTTTCCTGAATGGTTTACGTGAACATGATTATTTTTAACTTCTGTTTTAATTACAAAATATTTTGCATACTTGGCGCCAATCATAGACTAAAACCAGTAAGATTTCAAGTCGCAGCTGTTTTTGTTTAAAGATGGAATACGCTCTTTTTTACATTTTTTTCGATTCACCTGGGTACCATCCTTTTTTAAAGAAGTTTTCAGAACTTCTTGAAGTTTTATGAACGCAGAGGTAAAGAAAAACAGCAAATGGCGCGTATTCTTGCAGTGAATCACTGTTTAGTAAGCCGTGTTTTGCAAGTCGTTCTTTACCTTCATTTTTCCTGCGAGTAGTTTTTCCTTTATTTTTATATATGTTTTTTTTATTGGGCTTGGGATGATCGAGATGGACTTTCCCTTCGGTATCTGCTGGATTTTTATTTTTTACTTCCTGTATACTGCCTGTATTATCATGCAAACTTGAAACTAGCTCAGAACTATCATCAAGAGTGACTCTTTTTTATTTAATGTTTTGAATAATTTGTAACGCATAGATAGGTGAGTGGGAGGGAGGAAAATAGGGGTTATAATAATCCAAACCTAAATTTCTAAACTACCTTACTTTCTAAAATTTTGAGGTAAGAATTACGGAAACGGCCCTTCATTTGATTGATACCACTAAATAGGGTATTTAGGTCATAGGTGGTCAAAGGGGGAGGGGGTGGGGCTAGAAAGAGGTTAAGGTATGACGTAGCCCAAAAAATTTTGGGACACTTCCCTGGGATAGGAGGGTGGGGTGGGGGGGAGGGGTCAAAAATGGGCCTTAGGGGGGGATAGGTCTCAGAGGCCGTAGGGGGGGTGGCCCCCCCCTACACCCCCCCTTCGGTGATCTATATATATATCAGTAGCGTATATAGGGGGGCGACCGCCCCTCCCTTCTCCGTTTGGCCGCTTCCATTCCATACTTAAGGGAGGAGGCGGAGAGGCGATAGGTCCGCCCCCCCCTGGCTCCGGCGAAACGCCAGCCATTTTTTAGGGGGGTAAATGGCGTTGTTAAGGGGGGGGGGGGGGGTGTCCCCCCTTTATTTTTTTTTATTTCCAGGTTATAAAAGTGTAGTGCATCTTAAGTGCTTAAAATTAAACAATATAAAAATTTTCCCCGCTTCGCGGGAAAGTAAAATCTGCAATGTATTTTTCTTTTTTATATTCAACCGCACCTTTTGCTCATAAGTTACAAACTCCTTGCAGTCGCGCATATATTTTTTTAATAAATTAGGCAATTATTTATGTTTAAATAAGGTTGTTTCTTCATAGAATTAAGCAACAACCTTTTTGGGATACAGTACAAATTTTAACATCATATTAATTTAAAGTATGTAACAAACAAATTGCTTAGGAATTAGGTTATTAAAACAAAAGTAAACCTACAGCCATATGATTGGCTGGAGACATTTTTCAAGCAATTTTTAGTGCATATTTTAAAAAATTTCGCCTCCGGCAGCTGGGAGAACACCCTCTAGCTCCCCCCCGGCCGACGCTTTGCGTCGGCTTGGTGCTGCTACTACAATACCAAACAAAATGATTAGACATTAAGTTATAGAAACAGAAGTAAAACTACGACTGAAGCGCTGGAGACAATTTCTAAGCAGTTTTTAGTGCATATATAAAAAAATTTTCGCCCCCGGCGGCTGGGGGGACACTCCCCATACATACCGCCGACGCTTCGCGTCGGCTTAACCTAACGCTTAACTTAACACCTAGCCTAACGGCTTAACGCTTCGCGTCGGCGGGGGGTTACGGCTTCGCGCCGTAACCCCCCCCCCCCGAGACATTTGCAGACCGCCTCCCCCCCCCTCTCGACCAAATCCTATACACGCGCTTGATATATATATATATATATATACAGACCTGTGCTCGCCCCCCGGAGTTTTATTGGGAGGGGCAATTTCAAAAACGGGGGGGCACGGGGGCAATAAAACGGAGGGGGGGCAAGCAGGGGAGAAAGAAAAAAAAGGAAAAGAGAAAAAAGGGACAAAAAAGTTGAAAATAAGGTAAAAATAGGTCTAAAATGGCTTAAAATGCATTGAAAAAGGCTAAAAACTGCAAAAAATTGACGATGATGGCGTCATCATAGGTCAAAAATGGCGTCATAATTTTAGGGTACTTTTTCATTTTTTGGCGGAGGGGCAATAAAACGGGGGGGGGGCATTTCCAGCCAAACCGTGCACAGGTCTATATATACCCGCTTATCAACCGATGTTTTTTTGCTTTTTTCTATTATAAATTTTACTGTTGTCAAACTGTCCAGAGTTAACTAAAACACAAAAATAAATCGCCAATAAAAGCGAAAGACCTAAAAACCCTGTCCGAGGTAGTTGCTCTTTTTTTCCTTTTTGCGTGATGCTTTGACCCTTTTGTTGTTTGCTTGTTCTGGCGTGCTCTTTGGTTTTGACATTGCTTTCTGGTTCGTTTTTTGTTTTTTGTTGGGTTTTGCTGATTGTTTTTTCTTAATAATCTGTTTTTGTTATAATTAATATAATTCTTATGTAATTTTTTCTAGAAATGTTCTTTTTATATGATAGTTTTAATCTAATGATATTATCTTTATTTTATCTAATATAAAAATAATCGGAGAATTATAAATAAAATAATAATAAAATAATCTATAACTATATATCCTTATATAAACTAAATAATATATAATCTGATAATATTATTACAGAGGTATATATAACTGTGAATGTTATTAAGAAATCTATTATCTAATTCTATCTTTACTATTTGTTTACTATCTATTTTTTTTTTTTTTTTTATTTGTTATCTCGGGGGCGGCGTTATATATATATATATATATATACTTCTTTGCAGGGGGGGGGCGTCTGCAATTCCGGGGGGGGGGGGTGCGCGAGCTCCCCGACTCTGCTTTTTACTATACCGACAGGGGTTGGGGATTCCGGGCAAATATATATGCACCTAAATTCACCTCATATTTCTTTCTATCTTTCTCATTTATATAACACCAACTCCGGGGGGACGGGTTTCCTCGGAAGAATATGCCTAAATCGAAATTTCCTCATTCTTTTCTGTTCTTCTCATTTTCATCTATATTTAGTTTCATTCTATTCTTGAGAACTATACATAATATCTATATAAAATATATCCTCGTTCTAGACATCATATAAAAAAGAAATCATCATTCCACGAATATATTTATAATCTTATCAATAAAAAATAATAAATATCCTTCTTAGACAGGCGCCTTATCGTTATATATATATATATATATATATATATATATATATATATATATATATGTGATGTATACCCCCCCTCCCCTCTCCCCTTTTTCCTTTCTTTCCTCTTTCTCATTTTACACTCTTAAATCTCCTACTCCCACTCTCCTATCTTATATAATATTTGAGTAATCATAATATACATTATATATCCACCTAGCATCCTTCTCTACCTTAGTACTTCTATCCTAACACATACTCCTCCCGTCGGACGCTCCGCGTAACCCCCCCCAACATTGCAACCGCCTCCCCCCTCCCCAAATCCTAACCATAAATATATATATATATACACCCTTCCCCCAGAGAAACGCAAAAGAGCGCAAAAACGACGAAAAAAAAAAGAAAAAAAAAAAAAAAAAAATAAAAAATCAAACAAACAAAATACCAAAAAAAAAACTATATATAAATAAAAAAAAGTCTATATATAAGTCCCTCCTGCTTAAATCAACAACTAAATCTGTTTTAAAATTGGTGGTCCAAAAAAAGTCTTAATTTCGTTATGTTATAATTTGATTTTTAGTGTCTTTATGACTAAACAGTTGCGATATATAGGGATTTCCAAAAAATGAGATTTTATTTTATTTATCATATTTGTCTCTAATTTTTATCTAAATTTCCTCCCGTGTTAAAATCGTTTTATTTTCTGTTTTATATTTAGAACATTTTATGGGCGAGATATAAAAAATTAAAACTAAGAATAAAACGTTTATTTGCATTTTAGTGTAAACTTTTTAACAAAATTATTTGGTTGGTACATGTACTTTTCGTATCATAAACACTTTCGGATACGTTGAGTGGTTGAAGGCAAAATTTTTCCTAGAGTGGTCAAAAAGGGACCAAAACATTATTAATCTAACCAATAAAAGACTTATTTGTCGAAAAATCTACTTAAGGTTTTTTTTAAATTTATTAAAACAAAAAATTATGTTAACACCAAAGTTTTTTATTTATTCTCGTAACCAGATTAAAACGAGGCTAACATTTTTCTGAGTCATAAATCCGGTCAATCAAACTCACGTTTCATCACTTCATAAAAAGACAATCTCTTGAGTGTTCGCAGGTTATTCACCGAATAAAATGAGCCGACGGATTTTTATTCTTTTCTTTTGTCAAAATTGAATCTCTGAAAATTCACGGAGCTTACGCGTGCATTTAAATTTAAGGTGTTTTTGAACAACACTGATCTTTGCAATTATTTAAGAGACTAAAATTAGTTCAAAAACAATTCTTATTGTCTTTTTGGTGGTCAAAATGATTTTGCAATTCGACTATTGGCTTAAAATTAAAGGAGTTTTTAAATTCTTATCTAAAGAAAATTGAGCAAAAATTATATTCTCGTTTTCATACCTTTCTAAATGTGAATCTAACGGGTTTTTAGGTCTTTATCGCAAAAAATTTTTTTTATTGGCGATTTATTTTTGTGTTTTAGTTAACTCTAAACAGTTTGACAACAGTAAAAATTTATAATAGAATAAATAGCAAAAAAACATTCGTGTTGATTTATGAAATTTATAATCTTTGATTAAAACATATGTATTTTGAAAATTTACAAATTAAAATGTTTCAGTGATTTGCAAATAATATTGCACGCTTTTAAACTGTCAAGGAAATTAAACAAATACCTATTAAATAAAAAAATAAACTAGCTCTCATGCTAGGGTATATCTATTTGCAGAAAGCGTAATTTTGGAAACCCGTACAAATTTCCGCATAGCGGAATAATAGTGTTGGTTATTATGGCGGCCGGGCTACATTATACACATTTTGATGTCGAAAATAATACTTTCAGCTGATGTGGGTTGGGTTATATTACGCCGCTATCATTCATTGTTATAAGTAAGGTGGCAGCCTATTTATTAAACCCAGTACCTTTCACTTAACTATAGTATGTAAAAAAAAAAGACATCTATTAAATGCCAACTAGCATATTTTTTTCATCAATCAACTTAATAAAGTAGTTACGGTCTAATTATATTTTAATTGTAAAAACTTTAATCACGTCTACTTTCTGGGAAACATACATGGACAAGTTGGTTCGGAGTGGGGGGTTTAAACCCCAAATTAGGGGGGGGGGGGTTAAAATCCGAGAAACGCGATATACCCAACCCATATCATATTTTTTTCTGGAGAGCATTTTACCCATATCGTTTTTCAATTTTAAAGAAAAAATAGGTAAAACGCTAATTTTAGGTCAAAAGGCTTTTTTATTGGAATTTTGAGCTTTTTACTGTTTAAAACATTCATTTTGCCCTCAAAACTTAAGTTTGGAGGCAATTATAAGTCATTTTAAAGACAATTTTTCCCTTCATTTTCCAAAATTAGGGGGTAATCTTTTAAGTTTACTGTAGTGTCGTCATTGACTAAAAGAACCCTGTATCCAACAGTGCTGATGGAGGGTTTTTGGCGGTCATATAGAATATTCATAGATAGCTGGCCGAATCCTATTCCAATGTACATAATAAGGAAAAGCTCCGTAGCTCAGGAGCACAGCGTCGGCGTTCCGGGTAACACCACTGGTGTGCATGATATCCATATGCATACCTGGATTTTTGCCACTACTCATTATAACTGAAATTATTACCTAGTGAAGTCACAAATATCGGGAGGAATATTTTTTTAAAAATAATATCAGTTAGTAGGCGGAAAAAAAATTTGTTACACGATGGCGACATAGACATGGGGATATGACCTTGCCTTTTCATGCAACTAAATGGCGACGCGAATCTTGTTTTATGAAACACTTAAAACAAAGGCTTGGTTTGGTTCTAAGCTTTCTGCAAAACGTAATATTACTCACAAGATACAATGAATTAATCTCCTAGGTGCTAGGTTCTACGCCTTACATATTAGATAACACCGGAACCTTTAAATTTAATTACAACCGACAGAACTGAAATGATTATCAATTACAAAGAGTCGGTATACCTCTTATTTATTAAGTTTTCATTTTTCATTGAAATTTAATAAAGCATTGTATTATAAAACATTGCCACCGCACCACTAGTCCACCATATATATATATATGCATGGTTATTTATTATGGGTAAGGAAGAGGCACCGATGGGCAGTCTTCTGGATTTGGGGCTGAGGAGTTATATATACTGAACTCCTGAAATTTGGGGACGGTGTTCCACAAGCTGCCGATGACATTCTCTACACACACACACTCTCCATAACATTTAACTAGGATATATTACCCGTTTAAAATTTTGAAAGTCTCGGTACAATCATAGATAAACACAGCACAGTCAAAAAGCTAGGGGGGTGTTTACCCCAGGTAAATGACATTTCAAAATCTAGGGGGGTCGAACCCCCCCCCCCTGAGGTTGAAGATTTTGAAACCTGGGGATCAGGTTGGGTCCAATGTCTGAAGCAAAATAGCTTCAAACCATTAAAGGTTTAATAATAGTTTTTTTATAAAATAATACTACATTGTATTGAATAAAAAGCGATATTTCTGATATAAAAAAGGTGTAAAAACATGATTTTGTGTTAAAAATCACGTTTTTGGAAAAAATTTAGTATAAAAAAGTACTTAAAATTTTCCCGAGAGAGGAGAGGGGGTCAGATTTCAAATCTAGAAGGGGGTCAAGGATAAAAAATTCGAAAATTTCGGGGGAGGAGGGGGCCCCTGAATTTTTTTCTAGGGGGCCCCCAAAATTTCAAGGCTAGAAGGGGTGGACCTCACACCCTACCTCCTCCCTGTTGTTCATCTATGGGCACAATATTGTTTTTTTAAAATACCCTCAAATTCTAAGAAGCTATTTTGGCAGTGTAGTGGATAGTAAGTTGGGAAGGGAAAACAAAACAAACTAAAGAGTCGCCTTTTGATTTTCAGCCACTTTGGAGACGATGAGTCTGGTGGAGAGGATCAGCGAGGACACCCTGGTCCTGCACCAGGTGCACAAGCGCGTTTGGCCGGCCAGTCAGCGGGAGTCCCTGTTCTGGTCCCACTTCCGCCGCGTGGACGAGCACAAAGACCCGGACGCCTTGGATATGTACATCGTCTGCAACCACGACACCGACTATGACAGCGTACCGGTAAGTATATATATATATATATACTCCGGAGATTATATATTAGTTATTTTCCTTCCTTCCATATCATGCACCGGAGTTCTGCTCGTTTAAGCGGATAGAGCCCCGGAGCTCCACCTTTTAAATAAGCGATTTTAAGTTGGTTTAAGCTTGAAATACATAGAAATGTATGCGCAGCAATAAGTTTGTTTTTTTTTTCAAACTCACCGGTAACATGTAATGTTTACTCTATTTACATTTTAATTCTATTTTTTATAAGTTTAAAAAAAACTAGTTTACGAAAAAATTGACAAAACAATCTTAATCTATCTCTTTAATTATTTAGAAAATTAATCAAATTTAGGGCAGACCTTCGGACTTTAAGGGTTGCTCCAGAGTTCCTAAAAACTGAGCTCCATCCGGAGCTCCTACCTAAAAGCGGAGCTCCGCTCTGGAGCTCGGAGCTCCAAATAACATCACTCTTATATACATGCGCAAGCGAGTGGAAGTTCTACGCTTTCTGACTATCCTGAGTCTTACTTGACACATTTTAAACTAAGCAAACCAGTGGAGAGAGAAGGGATTTTTTAATGGCTAAAAATGTCAAAATATTTGATATCTGGAACTATACAAAAAGTCACGTGCACTTGACTAAAAAAACATGCGTCGATGACAGAAAACTAAGTGAATATATTTGTTAAAATATTTACTGTACTTACTTTTACATAAAACTGCCCTTTTGTTGGAAAGATATAATGACCAATCAAATTTTTTCACTAGTGCGCTTATTTTTTGTTAAGCTTTAACTTTTTTTTCGATTATAAATATAATCCTAGTGCCTTGCAGAAAATTTTATTATTCAATCAATTCATGTTATTTTTTAGCAAAAAAAAGAATGTGCTAAGCGCCGAAGCCATCAGAAATTAACTGGCATTAACTTCAAACTGTTTTAGTTAGTTTTTTTTGTAGGATACAAAGGGGCACTTACTTAGTGAGTCAGAAGCTAAAGAAAAATCTTTTGCCGCCTAAACGAAAAACCAGTTTAATTTTAACTGAGAAAGAATAATTAAGATAAGTAAAAAAATACCACTGTCAGAACAATTGCAAATTACTAAAAGTTGCCACCCACCTACATTGAAAATAGTTGATAAAACTCGCAGTTTGTTAGCAAACAAAAAAACTAGATGAAGTCAAAACAAAAGCGGTTGGTTTTACTTCTTTGGCACAATAAAAAGTAAGTGTGACTCACGAAAGCGGCGTTTTTGCTTCCTCTTATCTCAAACCAGCAGCATTAGTCAAATAAATATAAATATACGTAAAAGGATAGGAATGAACGCGGCTTATTATTATTAATCAATTAAATCAATGTTCATCTCATTTGAATTTTTATAATCTGTGGTTTTCCATTTCTTATCGATCGTAAAGAACCACATTTATTTTAATAAATTCAAAATTTCTTAATCATTAACTGCAAGCTGAATTCTTCATGCGTGTTATTAACACAGTTACACTACTAATACTGCTGAACTTACTAAATAAGCATGCAAATATATGGCCTTATATTTTCTTAAAAACCAATTGTTTTAATATTAAATCATAATTCAGCGAAAAAAAAGTTAAAAATAAAAAGCGTTTTGGGCAGTCCAATGGGTTTAGTCACTCATATTCCGCCTGTCAGAGCTTAGTTACAAAAATATATACAGAGCAGCAGCTATATAAATAATAAATTGTATTAAAATAAAATTAAAAACATAGCCTTCATATAATTTAAAAAATCAACCTCGAATACTTTAATTTTTATTCAATATTCAAATATACCTACCTAATCAAATTCTGTCTTAAACGTCGAGTTACATTTATTATGTTTTAAACCTAAATTATTAATTGGAGTTTATTGCAAAGCCCAACACAAGGATATGTTAAAATTAAAAAAAAAGGAAACAAACCTCAATAAAAACATAGGAATCGTAAAAATTTGTGGTTAGCGTGTAAGCCAAAACTAGGTAATTTTTTTAAAGCCGGTTGATTATCTCTAGCTTGGTTTCGTTTATTACGATTATATTGCATTCATAAAACCTAATTTGTTTTTGCTTAGGTTTAAGCTACCTCGAAGAAAAATATTAAAATGAACAGTTTCATTACATTTATTTTGTATCATTTTACTTTAAATATACCTATTCTGTTATTAACCACAGCATTTTTTTTTGCTAGAAAATTACTAACGAAATTTCCAACGGCTTCAAGGTTCAAATCAAATCATTTATTCTAGTAAACAATTCAAAGAATGTTTAAATGCTTAAATTCAAAGAATTTTTATTGTTGTATAAATATATTTTTTTACTGTATGTATGATTATAAAGTTGAACTCAGACTGTAAATTTGTGAAAATCGTTTGATATTTAAATTTCCGAAGAGTATAAAAGTTCACAACAAATGGTGATTGAACTAAAAAGTAAAAATTAAGCTGCAACAGCAAATATAATTTACGCAAAAAACCAAGACAAAAACAAAAAATTAATACAATTTCATTAAAAAAATTCAAAAAAATCACGGAATATGTTTATTAAAGTTCGTTTAAAAAAACGTTTTGTTTCACAAAGCCTTTTTTTCTGTTGATGACTTTTGTTTAAAAATCAAAAGCTTAAAAAACCAGCTGTTTTGTTGCAGGTTCATTATATTCGCTTGATAAGATTTTGTTCATTGTTTAAAAATATTTTAAAGGCCGCATAAAAAATTAGGAGTTAATTTGTAGGTTTTGATAATAAAAACATCCAAACATACTTAAAAAAAACGAAATCGGCACTTTTTAAATTATTATAAACAAATAATTATCTTTAATTTAAAAAAAAGTTTTGGAACTGTCTTATGTTTTAATTTAAATGTAATTATTTTCATTTAATTTATTGTTACAGTTTAATTTTTATTTATTAAAACCAAAAAGTGCATCGCAGCTACTTATACCTGTACTTTCTCCCCCCCCCCGGGGTTTAAACGGCGCGGGGGCAATTCCAAAATCGGGGGCACGGGGGAAACTTTTTTGCAACGGGGGAGGGGAAAGCAGGGGAGAAAGAAAAAAAGGAGAAAAAAGAAAGAAAAATAGAACAAAGGGACAAAAAAGCAAAAATAAGGTAAAAAAGGTCTAAAACGGCTTAAAATGCATTGAAATAGGCTAAAAACTGCAAAAAAATTCGCGATGATGGCGTCATTATAGGTCAAAAATGGCACCATAATTTTAGGGTACTTTTTCATTTTTGGGCGGGAGGGGCAAATTCTCCAACAAAGCGCCCCCCTGCTTTATTGGAGGATATTACTTCATTTTCAGATCGTGCACAGGTTTAGCTACTGCACTAATTTTTATTAAAAAATATTGGTTAAAAAGTCTTTTCCAAACATACATACTTTGATAAAAAATTTAAAGCGATTATTTCTGACCACATTTAAAAAAACATTTATTCGGTCATTTGTTCAAAACTTCAAAAAAACAAGCAAAAAACTTAACTCAAAGTTAAATGGGGAATCCAACTCCGAGGTGTTAAGCAATAGCGCGGGCGTATTCCGCTGCGTCACTAAGATCGGACATTGTGATAGAGCGGCTTATAAACATAGATCACCGACCACTGACGGCTAGAGAGGTTACGGTAGGGTCTTAAATTTTTGACAGTTAGAGGGCATATCCTAGGACACTTGGGTTAGGACTAGGAGACTAAAAGGGTCTTTGAGGCAGGGGGTTTAAAATGGTGCGCTTGCAAAAAAATAATGCGTTTGCAACACTTCCTTTTAATTTTAACCTTTTAAATACACTATTTAGCTTGATTTAGAAAGCTTTGTTGTGGCGTAGGAAACAATTAAAACATTTATTTTCGTGTTTTGATAGATCGTTGGTGGGAGGGTCAGAACAGTCGTTGGGGCAGTGGCGTGCCTGGAGAGGCGACCGCCCCCCACCTTTCCCTTTCTCGGAATCCGGCGAAGCCGGATTTTTTCGTTAGGGGGACCCTTCCTTACGTTTTATGATTTTTGAAAGAGAAACATTTTTTCTTTCATATTAAAACAGAAACTTTCCTGATACCTTCCAAAGACATATTAATAGTCCAAAAACCAAATTTTTCCCGCTTCGCGGATAATTTAAATTGACGATTTACCCTATTTTTTTGATTTTAAATTGAAGGCATACATGTGAAATAAAACTACTATAAACACTAAACCTAACATTAAATTTTGTAACAAGTATCATCCGGTTAGTATTAACTCCCCCCAGACCGCCCCCCGCCCTGAAATGAAATCCAGGGCACGCCACTGGTTGGGGGGAGTAACTTGACCAAGGTTTTAGAGGGAGGGATTAAAATGGATCTTGCGGGGGTGAGGGGAGCTGTAGACGTCCAGGGGTTTTGGTGGCTGAGAGGGATGCATCCCTTGGCACAAGGTATCCCTGGGTGATCTATGATTTTAAAACCGCTTTAGAGAATTAAAGTTATTTAACTTATATAAGTCCATATTTTACCAACGAAACGGCCAGTTTATACTGATGTTATATTGCCATACAGATGCGTAATATTGCTACAGACTTAATGCAACTTTTTTATAAATTAAACGTTTGGTTGTTGAGATCTGATCATTTAAATTTTTATTTCAGCAGAGCATATCTTTTTGTACAGAGTAAATCTTGTTGAATATAGTGTCGCAAAAATTTATAGAAAATAAAAAAAAATTGTAAAAAAACATTAGTTAAAATTATACCCAAAGCAACAACAAATTTCCGCATCATGTATAAAATTTTAGTAATGAAAATGTTAAAAGATTTACATTTTATTTCCAACGTAATTAGGCGTTAAAAAATTAAAATGGCCTGAGAGCTTAATACATTATCGATAAACTGTAAAGCGGTTCGCACCCATTTTTTTAGCTTAACAAAGGCTGTATCCGGGTGGGATTGACAGTTGCGATGGTGTGTCAGACGTTCGTGGAGGGGAAGCGCCCCAGGGACTCCGCCAACATCCGCCGCGAAGACATCGCTTGCAAAATTTTTTACGTCGCCCAAGGTTATTTGTTTCCTTTCTTCTATCCGTTTTTTAGCGTCTGAACTGAAGTATTGCATTTTCGCGCTGCCGCGATTATTTTTAAACCGCGTTTTTTTATTATCAAAAGCACCGGATTGCTCCTCGTTTTCGCGCCTATTTAACCAAATTAAACCTGGCGCTGAAAATATAAAAAATGGTGTAATTATTTTACAATCGGCTTAATATCATTATGCTTATCATTATCATTAATTAGCGGTGCATTATGTTAGGAATAGTGTACCCATAATTAACCCATTTCTTTGACTAAGAAGCCAAGGATATTCAAAATTTTGCCCATTTACTCAGAAAGTTTACTGTATTTTAAAAGATTTCAGGGTTTTATCAAAATCAATTTTTATTGTTATTAGAATATTGTATTTTTTTAACACTTACATGTGTTTCTTTTTCAGTGAATCCGGGTGGCTGGGCACCGGCATCTGCGTTGCGTATTGTCTATAAACGGGAATACCCGAAATTTCTCAAACGACTGACTGGTTATATTGTGCAAAAAACTTCCGAAAAGTCAGAAATTATGTTTTAATAGCAAAGAAATATTTTTAAACTTTATTATTCCATCGCAGCATCAGGAGTGAAAAATAAACCAAAATGTAAAAAGTGTGGAAAAATAAAAGGAACAATACTAAATTTTACAATTAAATGCTGCTTATTATAAAAAACCACCGTTATTTATCACTTTACCTAATTGAAAAACTATTAAGTTAAAAAATTCAAATATTTTGTTTTTTTATAACTCATAAATAGAATTTGTTGTAAAAATAAGAGAGATTTTGTTCTCAAAAGTGAAATTTTATATTAAAAATAATTTAAACTTAATCAAAAGTTGTCCGGCATTATATGGACCCATTTAATAAAAGTAATTAAGCCTACTTCATAAAAAGAATTAAACTGTCTGTTTGCAGAGAAGCCATTTTGAAAACGGCGAAAGCCCCTGGTCGACACAAAGCACGGTTCCAGCGAGACACCTGGCCGTGGCAGCACAGAACGCTGTTAGTTTCATCAATCTTTCCCACGTGGTAAAAAAGGCCGGCTGCCTCACTTCTAGTCCCCAAACACAAGTATTTATGATTTTTTTTGGCTCTCGGATCAATAAATAGATAGAAAGTCATATTTTTTTGTTTCAATGAATGCGGCGGTTTCAAAACAAAATGGGGAAGGGATGTACTTAGCTTGCATAAAAAAATATTGTGGCCAATTTTCTCGATGGCCAAGTATTTTTAAATCTTTGGATTTGAAAATGGATTAAAAAAAGTTGTTTTTTTTTGTGCTTAAATTAACATAATAATGCATTTTGCAGAAAAGCTATTTTTAATATTTCAAATTTAAAAAAAATCATTTTTCATTGTATTTTGGTTTCGAGGTGAAACATGGACGACAATTATATCAATTAATGCTAAATACGTCCATTATTATAAAAATTGATATAATTGATTTAAGCTGGAATAAACACCAAAAATTAGAAGTATATACTAAATTTTTATTGATTTATCTACTTTTTTTTAATATAAAAAGACTTTTAGAATTTAGAATGAAAATGCCTCTCTTTTCCAATGTCTCTTAGTAGCCTAAAATCCTCATAAGAGCCCCTGAACTTAGATTTGTTTTAAAAAAGGTAGAATCAGAAGATTTAAATTTGTTAAGGAATGCTACTTCGAAACTTTTTGGCGAACGTAGAACATTTAAAGTTGTGGGCTAGATTTGTTTTAAAAACAAATTTCAAAGAAATTTTCTTATTGTTCTCTTCCATTCAACCGTTAACCTAATAATGTATTTTTGATATTTTGGGCTGATAATAAGAAATTCCACTAATTTTTTATGCTCTATTATTGGCTATGCTGAAAAAAAAAACGCTTTTGGTCAGTTGTTCTCTGCGAATTATTTATGTTACCCCCAACGTTGCATGTGACACATTGATTTTTTATATAAAATAAAAACTACGCTTAGCATACAATTATTCATCCACTAAATTGTTTTGATTGGCGTGACTACTGACCAAACGTTTCTTACAGCATGCTAATAATAAGTTTTGCACGTTTAAAAACTTTTAAATTTATAAATCAAAAACTAACCCGAAAAGATAGTCAAACTTTTGAAACTTTGAAAATTTCTATTAGTTTAAATTAACATAAAAATTTATGTAAACATCAAATTTTTATGTTATTTTAAGCTTAGAGAACTTTTTCAAAAATTTTTAAAAGTTTAAGACTAACTTTTCGGGTTAGTTTTTATTTATAAATTTAAAAGTTTTAAAATGTGTAAAACTTAATATTAGCATGCTGTAAAAAACGTTTCGTCAGGATAACACGCCAATAAAAACAATCTAGTGGATGAATAATTGTATGCTAACATAACTTTAATTTTATATAAAAAATCAATGATGGCACATGCAACGGGGAGTAAATAAATAATTCGCAAAAGACAACTGACCAAAAGCGTTTTTTTTTCAGATAAATCAGACATAACATAAAAAATTAGTGGAATTTCTATTATCAGCCAAAATATCAAAAATACATTATTAGGTTAACGGTTGAATGGAAGAGAACAATTAGAAAATTTCTTTGAAATTTGTTTTTAAAACAAATCTGCCCACAACTTTAAATGTTCTACGTTCGCCAAAAAGTTTCGAAGTAGCATTCCTTAACAAATTTAAATCTTCTGATTCTACCTTTTTTAAAACAAATCTAAGTTTAGGGGCTCTTATGAGGATTTGGTTACTAAGAGACATTGGAAAAGAGAGGCATTTTCATTCTAAATTCTAAAAGTCTTTTTATATTAAAAAAAAGTAGATAAATCAAATAAAAAATTAGTATATACTTCTAATTTTTGGTGTTTATTCCAGCTTAAATCAATTATATCAATTTTTATAATAATGGACGTATTTAGCATTAATTGATATAATTGTCGTCCAGGCGTTTCACCTCGAAACCAAAATACAATGAAAAATGATTTTTTTTTAAATTTGAAATATTAAAAATAGCTTTTCTGCAATAGGTATTATTATGTTAATTTAAGCACAAAAAAAAACAACTTTTTTTAATCATTTTGGTAAATCCAAAGATTTAAAATACTTCATTTGGCCATCGAAAATTGGCCACAATATTTTTTTATGCAAGCTAAGTACGTCCATGATTTTTTACCATTTGTTTTGAAACCACAGCACGTCATTGAAACAAAAAAATATGATTTTATTATCTATTTATTAGGATACAAAGCAAAAAAAATCAGTAAGTAAATACTTGTGCTTCGGAATTCTTAGAAGTGAGGGCGGCCGCACCGGACTTTACCACATCGGAAAGATTGATGATGGTTTTGACAGCGTTCTGTGCTGCCACAGCCAGCTGCTCTTGGCTGGAAGCAGCCCCTGCAACTAGTGCCTTTGTGTCGTCAACCAGGGGCTTTCGCCGTTTTCAAAATGGCTTCTCTGCAAACAGACAGTTTAATTCTTTTTATGGTAGCTTAATTCTTTTTATTAAATGGGTCCACAATGGATGGGAGCACTACCAATCGATAATGCCTGCGGCAGACTTTTGATCTAAGCTTAAATTATTTTAATATAAAAGTTCACTTTTGATAACAAAGATACTCTCTATTCTACAACAAACTCTATTTTATGAGTTATAAAAAATCAAAATATTTGAATTTTTAACTTAAATAGTTTTGCCGATTACATAAAAATTTTACATCAAAAGTTGAATTTTAGAAACATTAAGAAAGAAAAGTGTATTGCATCAAAATATAATTTTGCGTATTTTTTATAGTAAAAAAGTAAGGAAATTGAAATGTTACCGGTGATCGGAAAAAGCGAGCCCCGTCCGTGTCTGGGTTAAGAGTGCCGGCTGTTGCGAACATGATCGTCGTGTCTAAATCTCCGATGATTCCGCTGACTGTGGATGCGGCGTTGATGCAGGCCTGCGTCCCGGCAAGGAAAAATAACAAAGCGATTTAAAAATGTTAAATACGAATTTTTTACTGAAACGCTTTATTATTTATTTAAAGTGATTTAAAAATGTTAAATACGAATTTTTTACTGAAACGCTTTATTATTTATTTACAATAAAAATGTTTGTGATTAATTATTAGTTTTGTATTTGATTAAAACTTATTTGATTAGTCAATAATGACTCGTTAACACAACTACTGCACATAATGAATTAAGTGTATAATTTTATGAAAATACCCCCATGTTTTAAGTTGTTGTTAAAATATTAGCGGTCTTTCAAAGAAAAATGTTTAAATTTACAGAAACTTTTGAAATTCTTTTGAAGTCTAACGCAAACGTTCTTTAGCTCAAAAAACGTAAAACCACATTAAAAAATCTGGGTAACTTTTCTCCAGCTCGCTAATGAAAAGATTGAAAACTGTAATTATTGGAATATAACATTTGTTTTCCTAAAAAAAATAGCAACTTAAAAAAAAATTAGCTAAAAAATTTTTTAAACTAACTGTTCGTCGTTACTTTGACAAAGAGTCACAATCAGTATAAAATCAACGTGACTCATTTTGTTTGGATTATTTATGTGTAAAGATATAAAAAGAGTCACAGTTACGAGTATTTTACGACGCTTTTGTCGTATTATTATGTCAGAGTAACGACGTGTTGAAATACATCATAAAAAGGTGGAAGACAGCTGAGGTGTGAACACCTGTATGTTAGCTGTGAAAAATTAATTTTATGCTAGGACTCTTTTGTGCCGACCTCAGCGCTCGAAGCGCGTGGGCGCATGAACACATTTTCTTCAGGACTCTTTTGTGCCGGGACTCTTTTGTGCCAGGACTCTTTTGTGCCAGCTGCGATTTTTTTCAGGACTCTTTTGTGCCGGGACTCTTTTGAAGGTGAGCCCTTGTACTCCTTTCTTTTGTTGCGATAGGTTTTCTTCAAAATCAACCAGAGTTATTCTGCAACTACGGTGGAATCAAAGCAAACGATTTGTAAAACATCTGCCCAGTTGCTATTCTGGATGATTTTACCCTTGTATCCGCGGACACGCTTATTATGAAGCTCCGGCCAGCTGTACATTACACTCTTCATTTATAAGCAATGTTTCGCCGGAATTAATTTTACTTACTACGTGTTAAACGGCTCCACGTAACAATACCAGCGTAAAAATTCTTTCGACATTTGACTTTCTTACAAATAACATTGATAAAAATACCATCGGGTAATTTCACACTTTGACTGATTGACCTTCGGGCTTATTTTTCCTGAAACTAAGCAAAACCTAAAAATCAAGCTAATTTGATTGATGGTCAATTAGTCCGAATGTGAAATTACGCAATGGTATTTTTACCAAAATGTCATTTGTCGAAAGTTTTTTACCAAAGGTATTTTTACGCAGGAATAATTACTGGGAACGTGTTAAACTCTGAAGGATATTGCGGTGGATGGAATAAATCCACTAAATTGTAGGGCCACTAAATTATTAAAAATAAAATGTTTAAATTTTAAATACCGCTGTTTTACAGAAATTTAAGGCGAGAAATATGCAGTTTTATGATGATATTTAGCGGAGGTTTTATTATTAAACTCATTTCCAATTTTGCAAGATAATTCAGTAGTTAATTTATTTGGCACGTATTAACATAAAATATAGCCTTGAAAATTGCTCTAAGAATAGAGCTGGAAAAAGGGGCGATTTTTCCTCGGGCGTATGTTTAGACAGCAAAGATGTGGACTAGTTTGAGATTGACATTATGTGGACTATAAGAAATTTGTACTGGTTTGGGCAGCTGCCTACTGAATAAAAATTTTTACCATATGATAATAATTTGTTTATACATTGATCTAATCACACAGCACTGTTGCATTTTTTTGCAGTCTGATGAAATGTCAATTGAAAAAATCATACTCACAACTTTGACTGAAATCGCCATTTATTCAATTAGAAGGGAATATTTGTATGTGTAAAAAAAAAACTATAAATTTAAAAAAATGGCGATTTCGCGCTTCTCAAAGATTGCTGTGAGTATGATTTTTTCAATTGACATTTCATCAGACTGAAAAAAATTGCAACAGTGCTGTGTGATTAGATCAATGTATAAACAAATTATTATCATATCGTAGAAATTTTTTTTCAGTAGGCAGCTGCCCAAACCAAATGCAAATTCCTTATAGTCCACATAATGTCCATCCCAGACTATTCTTTTTTTCGGAAAAATCGCCCCTTTTTCCTGCTCTATTCTTAGAACATTTTTCAAGGCTAGTCTTTCACTGTTTCAAATCAAATCAAGAAGTAACCTTATATAGTATAGTACTATCTGCTCAATGACAAAAGTTTATAATCAATCTGTTGCCGAGATATAATGTTTTAACAGTTTTAATATTATGAATAGAAAACGTATTTTTCGTTAACATTATAATGTGAAAAACTTTGCCGACATTTTTCATTTTTTATTTATGGTTGATAAATTGAATTCTTAAAGAAGAAGAAGGAGAAGAAGAAGAAGAAGAAGAAGAAGAAGAAGAAGAAGAAGAAGAAGAAGAAGAAGAAGAAGAAGAAGAAGAAGAAGAAGAAGAAGAAGAAGAAGAAGAAGAAGAAGAAGAAGAAGAAGAAGAAGAAGAAGAAGAAGAAGAAGAAGAAGAAGAAGAAGAAGAAGAAGAAGAAGAAGAAGAAGAAGAAGGAAGAAGAAGAAGAAGAAGAAGAAGAAGAAGAAGAAGAAGAAGAAGAAGAAGAAGAAGAGGAAGAAGAAGAAGAAGAAGAAGAAGAAGAAGAAGAAGAAGAAGAAGAAAACGAAGAAGAAGAAGAAGAAAAAGAAGAAGAAAAAGAAGAAGAAGAAAAAAAAGAAGAAGAAAAAGAAGAAAAGAAGAAGAAGAAAAAAAATAAAGAAGAAAAAAAAGAAAAAGAAGAAGATTGAGAAAAAGAAGAAGAAGAAGAAGAAGAAAAAGAAGAAAAAGAAGAAAAAGAAGAAGAAAAAGAAGAAGAAGAAGAAAAAAGAACACTATACGGTATTTTTAAATTTATTTCTATTTAAAATTTAATTTTACGGGAATTAATTAATTATTTTTGAACACTGTCGTATTACGTCTCAGCTAAATATACAAAAAAAGTTTGAGTTAAAAAAAACAAACAATTTTTGAAGTAAAATATCACAATTATCGCTCAGCAGACAAAGCTTATATTAGCAAAGCTTAAGTCTATTATTATGAAGGTTGTTAAAAACTGGTATAACTAAACGATTGCAACCGTAGTACATATCTAGCGAAACAAAGTTTTGTAAAAAAAGCTAAAACATTAAAATGAATTAAATATTGTGTTTTAAAAATATATAATTTAGGGTAACTGACTTAATTTCGGCCACCTTTTTTAATTTTTTTGAATAAGTTTTTTCTGGCTTTTTCAATCAAGCCAAAATTTGGCCTAAAACAATAGCTATATTTGTTATTCCAGTGCAAAATTTGAATATTTTTGTTACACTTAAAAATCAGTGAAGGTTTAAAATTTTTTTTTAAAGTGGCCGAAGTTAAGGCGCGTGCCATTTATTTCGGCCACCTACAAAAAACTGGCCATAACTATTGTTTAAACGAAAAATAAAATTTTCTAAAGGTTGCAAATTTACCCTTAGTTATTGTTCTTGGTACATATAACTTAATTTTTTCCGTTTGCGAACTTTAATAGTTATTAGCAAGACTTTAAATAATTATGTCAAAACCTTAAGAAAACAAGTTTTAATAACTTGTATTTTTGTTCAATTTTTATTTTTGGCTTAAAAAACGTCAAAACAAAGTCAAACGGGCAAAAAAATTCTTTATAAATACAGTAGTACAATGATATTTAAAAACAGCAAAAAACGGCAGGTTCTTTCACCTAAATTTTAAGGTGGCCGAAATTAACGGAATCTTAAAATGCGCAGTTAGTTAAACGCATTGCAAAATAATTTTGAGGAAAATATCAAAACATTAAATTTAACAACTTTGAGCCTTAAATAGAAGATATTTTAAGGTTATATATTGCTTCGTTCTAAATTTGATGCAGTTTAAACACAAAGCAAAAATTAAGAAAATCATAAAAAATTCACTTTTTGTATGAAAATGTTGATAATGTAGAATAATAAAAATAAAAAGCTTTTGCAAAAACACTTTATTCAACATTAATTCAGTTACTTTTGTGCTAGTTCTTTTGTGTTTTAAAAATAATCCAAATTTCTAACACCCTAAATTGGTGGCCGAAATTAAGGCGTGGCCGAAATTAAGGCGTGGCCGAAATTAAGTCAGTTACCCTATATATAATTTTTAAATTTTGGAAGCGAAAAATTTAACAAGCTAAGTTATTTTGCCTAAAATCTCAAAAATATATATTAATTATAGATAGCGAAAATTTAATTTTTTCACTGAAATGTAAGTAGATTTATAATTTAAATTTATAGCATCAGTAATATAAGCAGATTACCATTTATAGTTTTTGTAAAAATTATCATTTTTTATATCCAAGAATTATAAAACTTAATCATTAAACAGCAATAAATTTCAATTATTTCTGTAATTATAAAATGTATCTTACTTGCCTTTTTTTGCATCGTAATTTTTTACTGACAAAATAAAAATTATTTTTTGTAGTTGTATAAGGTTGATTTAAGCAATTTATTTGAAAACTAGTTATAAATTGAACAAATAGCATTTAATTTAAAATTTAAAGGTGAGGTAAGCTATTCGTGGTTTGTTCGTTTTTTGATTTTTAATAATAATAATAATATAATAAACAAGCCACGGGTTTTTTGAATAAAATTCGTAAACAGATATTAATTTTAAAAATAACCGTTTTATTTTTTTTTTTTTTTACAATGATAGGTCGATTTGCAATTTACTTTTTTTAATATTGTTAATTTTATTTTTTATTTTTTCATTTGCAACAATTATAACAACTATTCAATAAACAAGAATGAATGGCGAATATTTCTTTAAAAACAGACAGGATTGTAAATAATTATTATAATTTTTTAAATAAAAATTAAATAAACAGCGCTTAATTTTAATTGTAGAAGATTTTGTAAACTGATTGTAAACTTATTATTGTAAACTTAAACTTAGCTTAATGTTTAAGACGTTCCAAATAATTATAAATGGACTGGTTGGCAGTTCTCCAAAATGAGAATTTGCTTATTCGTGGACCGAAATTAAGGTAAATTTGCAGTTTCAAGATATTATCAAAATATTGAGGCCGTTTGGAACACAGCTATATTGTTTTAAAATAAAGTTTTTAAGGAGTTTTGCTAAAACACGTTCGTTTTTTGATTTGTCGCTACCTCGTGGCATTTCGGTTTAATTGATTGTTTATCAAGTCAAACTGAAAAAAAATAATATTACAACAAAAATTGATTCACAACTGTTAAAGAATTTCTATGTCGAGAATACCGCTTATATAAAATGAGTTTTTTTATACATAATTTTTCAAAATAAAGCATTTCTACTGGGCGAATATTAACTCTTTGGTGGGATTCTTTCCGCTGCATATCTGCAGAAGGTATTCCGCGCCTGTGCTGCAGTGTGTTAAACACCGAGTCTGCCTTCGTCGGGACACCGAGTTTAACAGAGTGCAGCACTGACACGAAATACCTTCTGCGGGTTTTCAGCGCTTTCTAGACCAAAAAAATCCCAGAGAGTTAATAAATCTTAATAGAAACCACTCTATGGTACAAAAATCTTTAGGCTTCAAATTTTGTTAGAGGAGCACTGTCACAAATCAAATTCCTATAACGCCCGAACCGAACTGCTCCTTTAATACTGAACAGATTCAGCTGAAATTTAAAAATGTTGTAGCCTTGTAGTGGAGCACTCTAAATACCAAAGTTGAGTTAGGTAGGTTTGGTATTAAAGGAGCAGTCCGGTTCGGGCGTTATAGGAATTTGATTTGTGACAGTGCTCCTTTAATACAAGATGGGATTCTGGTGTAGAAATTTTATTTACGATAAAACGTGAGACCGGTTTCGATTGTCACCAACCGTTTTCAAACACAAGAAAAACGGTTGGTGACAATCGAAACCGGTCACACGTTTTATCGTAAATAAAATTTCAACGCCAAAATCCCATCTTGTATTAACAGTTTTATCATGGCGTCTCAAAATGTAATTAAAGCTTTCAAATTTTGTTGAATTCCGAAAACTATAAATTAAAAATTCCATTTTATTTTTTTTACCTGGGGTATACTATACTACGTTTTGTGTTTTTTTTTGTTTGCTGTTATTCTGGTATTATCAGTTAGAAACCAAAGTTTTACTAATAAAAAAAGCGAGCTACATATAAAAAAGACATTTTGCTTCTTTTTATTAAATATTTTAATTTTAGGAAAAGTGTAAATAACACGACACACAGAACACCATACACGAATAATGACATTATTGTTTTAAAAAATCAACTTTTGATGCTGTTTTGGTTTATAAACGATCTTAAAATACATTTTGTGGTAGTGGTGAAACTACTTCAATATATTTCAAGTGTTTTGTTTAAGAGCATTATAGCAATATAACATTCAATTATATTCAAGTAAATAATTTTTTGTCAATATTTCTGGACACATTCGGTTCGCAATGTGATACTATTGATAATATTATTGATACGAAATGTGCACTCTATATAGGGGTGGCCTTTATTAGGGCTCTATTTATTCTTATACGGGGCTTTTTTGGCGAGTTATGGGGGGCTATTATATCATATATATATAGGGATGTGCTCCTGTTTGGTGAGTACTATATCTTTAATTGGATCTTTAATGTACTAGGTATTTAATGTACTCGCGGTTATTTAATGTCTAGTTATTTAATGTACCGTCATTTAATGTCCAGTTATTTAATTCGGGCTCGCCGCTAATTTAATTCGTTTTGTTCGGAAACGCTAATTTAGATGTGTTTTGTTAATTTAATGTACTCGCGGTTATTTAATGTCTAGTTAATTTAATGTCATCGTATTTAATGATATAGTTTGTCTTTTTCTAGTTGCATTTTTCCCTATATTATATATTTTTGTTATATGCCCTTTATTGTTATTTCCTCTATATCTCCGTCTATTGTCCGGGCCGCCGGTTTCTGCGTGTTGGTTTATTGTCCGCGATCGTGCGGCCCGGTGTTTGATTGTGAGTATATATGAGTGAATTGTAGTCATAATGGCTATTATATAGCTTCCGTTCCATTTTCTCGCGATTAATGGCTATATGCATTATAGTGGGAGTGTATTTATGGAGAGGCTCTTATAGGACTTTTTGTATTTTTTATATAGGAGTTGCCATTTTTCGGTATATTATATATTTTTGATATTATTAATACTATTGACAAATAAATTTTTTTGTAGCGTTGTTCATTTATTGACATAATTAATTTGTTTTGATATGAATTTAAACACCCTTTGAACACATTAATTTTGACATTTTTTTAAAGACATCTATTTGATTTCGAAAATACTAAAAGTAAAATAGAAAATACTAATATTTTAGTTTACAACTTTAATCCAAAGAAAAAATGAATAGCATTTTTTTTTAATCTAAAAATTAGCTGTCAAGTTCATAACGAAAAAATAAGAAACAATTACTTACTAAAGAAATCCCGAAAGAATGCAAATATTAATTTTGACAAAAAATGGAAAACTAAACAAAAAAGAAGGCTTATTATTGATTGTTTGTGGAAGGGTAATAATAAAAAAATAGTAAAACCGCTGATATTGAAATGAAGTGCAGGGTTGCAGGGTTTTTTCAAACTATATGTTTTTACTTTTCCTATTCTATATATTTTTTTTGTTTTTTGCTTGTTCTGCAATTTAAAAAGGTAAAGATAATATATCAAAATTCCTGCACCTTGGTCTTCATTGCAATTTGCTAAATAGAAAAACGTGATTAATTTTTTATGCTACAATAAAAAATTTAGCATTTGTAAAAGATATACCAAAATAAAAATTAAAACAAAACTATTACGTCCTTTTGTTACCAATAGGAATATTTTGTTAGAAGAAAATTTTTTCTTTGCATAGTTTTTTTTAAAAGCCAAATTTTTGACTTAAGTCTCCGACTAACGTGTTTCTTTTTTAGTTTATCGAATTTAATTACTGGCACAACTGCAGGAACTTCGGTTTTTAAAACTATGTTAAGATAAGCGTGATGTTTTATAATCAATTTCTGTAAAAGTCAAAAGTTTCGTTCTTGATTGCGCACATCTTCATCCAAAAACATTTTTTCAACGCTGTTTAAGTTTACCACATAGTTATATAACTACGAAAAAAAATATAGCAGTATATTATTTTTTAACGTGATTTGTAATGCATTATTTCTAAATTTTATTCCATGCAAAATATTTTTATAAAAAAAGTTAATGAACAAAAATGACTTGTTGTAAAATCATATATGGTGGCAAAATAAAACGTTATTTACACATCAAACTAATTTTGTGTAAGAACATTTTTTTCTTAAAAATGTTTAAACCAATTGAATCCGACGATTTAGTTTGAAATCAATTTAAAGAAATTAAATTACCTACATAACCTCAAATGACATAAAAAACAATAGCAAATATATATATATAGGCAAAACAGAATTCAGGTGTTTTTCGTGTTTTCATAAATTTTGAAATAGAAATATTATTATTTTCCAACAAGTTCTCGGGCAGTCCGAAATGCCATGTAAATCACAACTTATGGACAAACGTGTATCACGATGTGTGCTAAAACTGATTATTAAGTTAATAGTTATTTAAAATCAACAATTATCTTTTAGTGGAATTCTATAATGATATCAATGATATTTATTTACGTGCTATCGAGACACGCATTCGTACTGTGGCGCGATGGATAAATCCATAAAATTAAAAAAGGGGTTTGACTACTATTTTAAGAGAGCATTCGGTTTGTATGATTCAAAAATTATCTTAAAATTAAGTATTTAAAATTAAATGAATTACATAACTTATGATTTGTTAATTATAAATATAAATATTAAATATAAAACTAAAAATCTAATAACTCAACAATAATAATTTTAAGCTATTGACTGCAGCCATATTATTACTTTGAAGATAAAACATTAGTTTTTTTTATTATCCTATTTAAGGTGTTTAAATCTAAAAAGATTTAAAAAAGCGCAAACAATATTTGCACAAACTAATAAAATAGTGCTAACTCTTTATGAAAGTGCCAAATTATTTAATTTTCGGCCCTAAGGTCAACGATATCGCAAACAATTTCCTGTTTGCTGTCCCTTACTATATTAAACCATGATGCAAATTAATTTTTAAACCGTATTAACGCCACCGCGAGGTGGCATCGTAGACTCGGCATTGCCACCGCTGTTGAGTTCGATCCACAATTCCGTCACCGGTGGCAGCTCTCTTAAGACAAAAACGCGTGAGAACGCGGCCATTTTACAAAAAGTAATGCAAAATATACGGTCTTTAGATAAACGCTTACATTGTATAAAAAACCAGCGAAAAATATGGCGGTCTAAACAAAGAAAAGCGTTAAAACACTTGTGCATTGCATAAAAATTGAAAAAATACTGTAGTTTTATTGCAAAACTTAATATTAAAAAAATGATTTTTTATGAAAAATAAATTTAAGTAGTTTTTTACAAATAAATTTTAAACACACGTACATATTATGTACATAGTATGGAAAAGTTCTTGAATATGAATTCGCAATTTTTAGGCATTAATCAAAGATTTGCAAAATTTTGCACTGAGCAGTTCTTAATATAATTTAATGTACGGCCTTGGGTTAAAATAGGATGTATGACGGGGTTTTTAAACCATTAAAAAATCATTTATGTTTAATTAAAAAGAAGTTTGTGCGACCGCCATAAAGTTTTCAGAAATAAATCTTTAAAAAAATACGCTACTGATTCGAATGAAGTTTTGATCAATGAAGTGTGGCGGAGAGCGCGTGGCAGCTTAGGTTCTCAAAAATATAAATATAGCTATTAAAAAGTCACCATTCCGCCGTCATTCAATCGCGTTTCATTTTTATTCAAACTTTATTAATACTGTAGTATGCAAATCTACAGTAGCTGCGACGCTCGCCGCGCGTGCCCAAATTAACCATTTCAAGCAGTCAAATTGTTCCGCACGGTGTGTGGGCTCAGCGGGTCTCTTATCATTGTTTGCGCGCTTAATTTCGAAATAAAGTCCTATC
>JASAMX010029742.1:0-15453 GCA_030248175.1 Microlaimidae sp. YZB2_3 | reverse complement strand
ATCTACCTTATAATTGCGCAATGCGTTTTTAAGTTGGGAGGCGTCCTTTGTTCCGTCCTGTGTCCTGTTGTCCGTCCTTGGCATTTTTAATTTTTTTCTTTGAGAAGGATTTTTTATAACTTTTCGCTCATAATTCTTCTTCACGTTAAAACTTTTCGCACTCCTCCTATCCCTGCGAAAAATTTGAGCGAAATTTCCACCCTCCAAATTCATTATTAAAAAAGGGTTATTTCCGTTAAAAAAACCGGACGTCGCGGAGGGAAATTCCGAAGGAAGGGCGATCCCATTTAGGGTCTTTGAATAACCCAGCTCACTCCCCATCGACTTTAAAGCCCAATCGCGCACGTGGCGGCCTAAAAGGTTTTAGCTGGCGAGAGCTTTTAGATTGCGGAAACAAGAATGCGCGAGAATGCGCAAGCCAGTTGGCAAAATTGAGTGACCTAAGCCGGCGCGTATGTATATAGCCAGTGCCCGCTAAACGACAAACAGGTTTTTCGCCCTCTGCCTGCTTAAACAGCGTTGGTAGCGTCGCTTATTACCTTTCTCCGTTGGTAGCGTCCGTAAGCGTGTTTATTATTTGTTATTTCTAATACTAAGCGTGTTTATTTATAAAGAAATTTTAAAAATATGTTTTTATATTTTTAAAATTCCTTTAACATTTTTGAAAATATTTGTTTTTAATATTATCATATTCTTATCTTATTTTTAAAATTCTTTTCAAATCCAAACTATAAATTTCGAATTTTAATTTCAAAATAAATAAATTTCGATTTTTTTATTCTGTTCACCATTAATAAAAGGGGGAAATCTTTAAAAATCGTTAACACAAATTTGGATTTTTTCAAATAAATTTCGATTTTTTTTCCTTTTGTGAACTATACATTATTAAAAAGCAGGGGGAAAATAATATGTTTTTATATTTTTAAAATTCCTTTAACATTTTTGAAAATATTTGTTTTTAATATTATCATATTCTTATCTTATTTTTAAAATTCTTTTCAAATCCAAACTATAAATTTCGAATTTTAATTTCAAAATAAATAAATTTCGATTTTTTTATTCTGTTCACCATTAATAAAAGGGGGAAATCTTTAAAAATCGTTAACACAAATTTGGATTTTTTCAAATAAATTTCGATTTTTTTTCCTTTTGTGAACTATACATTATTAAAAAGCAGGGGGAAAATCTTTAAAAATCGTGCAAATAAATTTCGATTTTTTTTCTGTGCAAATTTTTTAAGCCAGAGGGAATTGTTTAAAAACTGTTCAAATAAATTTCAATTTTTTATTCTGTTCATCATTAATAAAAGGGGTAAATCTTTAAAAATCGTTCAAGTAAATTTCGATTTTTTTTCTGTCCAGCATTATTAAGCCAGGAGAGAATTCCTTAAAAACTGTTCAAATAAATTTAATTTTTTTTATTCTGTGTACCGTTAATAAAAGGGGGAAATCTTTAAAAATCAATTTTGATTTTTTTTCTGTGATCCCACGCGATGTGACCAATTACTGAAAAATCGAAGCACGTGGCCTTGCTTTTGTATAAAATGTATTTTTTTTAAACCCTATAAAGTTTTTAAAAAAAGAAAAATTTAAAATAAAAAAAATCAAGATATATTTTTGAAATTATTTATTTTATTTTTTTTCTATATTTTTAGAATTTTTTTAAAATTCGAGAATATGCTCAATAGTTTCTACTATATTCTTTAAAAATAACACTTACCTTTTTTAAATATTACTTTAAAAATATTCTAATTTTTTAGTTGTGCAAAATTTATTGATTTTTCCAAAACTAAGAACACCAGGATTTCTTTTAATCGATTGCGCACGCGATTAAACAATAAATAAACAGCTTTTTTTAGACAAATTTCCTGAACTTAACAAAATAAATTAGAATATTTCACCGAAATTAAATACAAGTTTGGATAACTTCAAGCAAAAATCCTTTTTTAACAAAAAAAAATTATTTATAAAAATATACAATAAAAAATTTTTTTTAAAACAAATCACACACATAGCAAAATAAACGCTGTGTTTAGGCTTGAGCAATAATAAAAAAATACACAAATGGATGTTTTATTTTACTAAACTCAAAAATAATTTATTTAAAAATTTAAAAAAGCGTGTTTTAAGCATTAAATTTTGATCGGGGGGAAAGGAAAAGGGGGCCGGTTTTGAGGAGTTGGCCCCATCCCCCCGTTTTTTGCTCGCCCCCTGCAAAATTTTTTATTTTACTAAACTCAATAAATAATTTATTTAAAAATTTAAAAAAGCGTGTTTTAAGCATTAAATTTCTGATCATATTTCAGACCTGTGCACGGTCTGGAAATGGTAAATGCGGGGTCCGCTTTATTGGAGGATTTGCCCCCATCCCCCCGTTTTATTGCTCGCCCCCTGCAAAAAAATTAATTTTATTTTACTAAACTCAATAAATAATTTATTTTAAAATTTAAAAAAGCGTGTTTTAAGCATTAAATTTATGATCATATTTCAGACCTGTGCACGGTCTGGAAATAGTAAATGCAGGGTCCGCTTTACTGGAGGATTTGCCTCCCCCCATCCCCCCGTTGTATTGCCCGCCCCCTGCAAAAAAATTAAAAAGTACTCAAAAATTATGGCGCCTTTTTTTACCTATTATAATGCCATCATCGCGAAATTTTTGCAGTTTTTAGCTTATTTCAATGCATCTTAAGCCATTTTAAACCTATTTTTACCTTATAACACTTTTTTTGTCTCTTTTTTCTTCTTTTTTCTCTTTTTTATTCTCCCCTGCTTACCCCCCTCCGTTTTATTGCCCCTCATGCACCCTCCCCCATTTTGGAATTGCCCCCCCCAATAAAACCCCATGTGGAGGGCAGTGCACAGGTCTCATTTTCTTTATATCATAAAATATTTAAAATTTTCTGATTTATTTAAAATTCGCGGAAATAATATTTGGAAATTAACAAACACGAAAAATCATAAATTTTGCTAAAATATTGGGAATATTTTTTAGATCATTTGCAAAACGATTTTTAAAGGTGCAGTTCTTCAAATGATAATAGATTTGTGATTAGTCACCTTTCAATAGTAAAACCAATTTAAAAAACCCTAATCATGTTCTCAATTTTATTATGTTTTTATTGGTTTTCCAAAATAATTTAATCCTATATTTTGATGTGTTTAAAATTAGATTTTTGGAAAGCGAAGAACACAAGGATTTTTTTCTATCAATTGCGCACGCGTGTAAAAAATGCGTAAACAAAACGCGATACTTGTTTAGGCAAATTTTCTGTACATAACAAAATATAAATTTACAATATTTGACTTAAGTTAAAAAACCGATTTTAAAAAATCTAACCATTTTGATTTGTTTAAAATTAGATTTTTGGAAAGCGAAGAACACAAGGATTTTTTTCATCGATTGTGCACGCGCGTTAAAAATGAGTAATCAAAACGCGATACTTTTTTAGGCAAATTTTCTGTACGTAACAAAATAATAATTTACAATATTTGACTGAAGTTAAAAAACCGATTTAAAAAAACTAACCACGTTCTCAATTATATTACTATTTTATTGGTTTTCCAAAATAATCTTTTTTTTGGCGTGTTCAAAACTAGATTTTTAGAAAGCTAAGAACACGAGGATTTTTTAATCGATTGCGCGTAAAAAATTAATAAACAAAACGCGCTACTTTTTTAGGCAAATTTTCTGTACCTAACAAAATAATATACAATATTTGACCAAAATTAAAAAACCAATTAGAAAAAATAACCACGTTCTCAATTATATTATTATTTTATTGGTTTTTCAAAATAATCTCAATTTTTTTTGATGTGTTTAAAACTAGATTTTTGGAAAGCTAGGAACACAACAATTTTTTTAATCGATTGCATGTAAAAAATAAATAAACAAAACGCGATACTTTTTTAGGCAAATTTTTTGTATGTAACAAAATAATTTACCATATTGACCGAAATTAAATACAAGTTTAAATAACTTCGAGCAAAAAACCTTTTTTAACAAAAAAATATTTATAAAAATATGCAATAATAAAGTTTTTTTAAAGAAAAATCACATACATAGCAAATTAAACGCTGGTTTAGGCTTAAGCAATAATACAAAAAATACACAAATTAATGTTTTATTTTAGTAAACTCAATAAATTATTTATTTTAAAATTAAAAAAAACATGTTTTAAGCATAAAATTGTCATAATATTTTAAATTTTGTTTTCAAAATCTTATTTTTTTAATTTGATTGGATGCAGATTGAATAGTTTAATTTGTGTAAAACTGGTAAAGAGATTTGGAGAAAGCTAGGAACACGAGCATATCATAAAATATGTAAAATTTTCTGATAATTTTAAAATATTCGCTGAAATATTGGAAATTTTTTTAGATCAGTTGCTAAACGATTTAAAGGTGCAGTTCTTCAAATGATCATAGATTTGTGATTAGTCATATTTCACCAGTAAAACCGATTTAAAAAAACCTAACCAGGTTCTCAATTTTATTATGTTTTTATTGGTTTTCCAAAATAATTTAATCCTATATTTTGATGTGTGTAAAACTAAATTTTTGGAAAGCTAAGAACACAAGGATTTTTTTAATTGATTGTGCACGCGCGTTAAAAATGAGTAAACAAAACGCGATACTTTTTTAGGCAAATTTTTTGTATGTAACAAAATAATAATTTACAATATTTGACTGAAGTTAAAAAACCGATTTAAAAAAAACTAACCACGTTCTCAATTATATTACTATTTTATTGGTTTTCCAAAATAATCTTTTTTTTGGTGTGTTCAAAACTAGATTTTTAGAAAGCTAAGAACACGAGGATTTTTTAATCGATTGCGCGTAAAAAATTAATAAACAAAACGCGATATTTTTTTAGGCAAATTTTCTGTAGTTAACAAAATAATATACAATATTTGACCAAAATTAAAAAACCAATTAGAAAAAATAACCACGTTCTCAATTATATTATTATTTTATTGGTTTTCCGAAATAATCTCAATTTTTTTTGATGTGTTTAAAACTAGATTTTTGGAAAGCTAGGAACACAACGATTTTTTTAATCGATTGCATGTAAAAAATGAATAAACAAAACGCGATACTTTTTTTAGGCAAATTTTTTGTATGTAACAAAATAATTTACCATATTTGACCGAAATTAAATACAAGTTTAAATAACTTTGAGCAAAAAACCTTTTTTAACAAAAAAATATTTATAAAAATATGCAATAATAAAGTTTTTTTAAAGAAAAATCACATACATAGTAAATTAAACGCTGGTTTAGGCTTAAGCAATAATACAAAAAATACACAAATTAATGTTTTATTTTAGTAAACTCAATAAATTATTTATTTTAAAATTAAAAAAAAACATGTTTTAAGCATAAAATTGTCATAATATTTTAAATTTTGTTTTCAAAATCTTATTTTTTTAATTTGATTGGATGCAGATTGAATAGTTTAATTTGTGTAAAACTGGTAAAGAGATTTGGAGAAAGCTAGGAACACGAGCATATCATAAAATATGTAAAATTTTCTGATAATTTTAAAATATTCGCTGAAATATTGGGAATTTTTTTAGATCAGTTGCTAAACGATTTAAAGGTGCAGTTCTTCAAATGATCATAGATTTGTGATTAGTCATCTTTCACCAGTAAAACCAATTTAAAAAAACCTAACCAGGTTCTCAATTTTATTATGTTTTTATTGGTTTTCCAAAATAATTTAATCCTATATTTTGATGTGTGTAAAACTAAATTTTTGGAAAGCTAAGAACACAAGGATTTTTTTAATCGATTGTGCACGCGCGTTAAAAATGAGTAAACAAAACGCGATACTTTTTTAGGCAAATTTTTTGTATGTAACAAAATAATAATTTACAATATTTGACTGAAGTTAAAAAACCGATTTAAAAAAAACTAACCACGTTCTCAATTATATTACTATTTTATTGGTTTTCCAAAATAATCTTTTTTTTTGGTGTGTTCAAAACTAGATTTTTAGAAAGCTAAGAACACGAGGATTTTTTAATCGATTGCGCGTAAAAAATTAATAAACAAAAACGCGATATTTTTTTAGGCAAATTTTCTGTAGTTAACAAAATAATATACAATATTTGACCAAAATTAAAAAACCAATTAGAAAAAATAACCACGTTCTCAATTATATTATTATTTTATTGGTTTTCCGAAATAATCTCAATTTTTTTTGATGTGTTTAAAACTAGATTTTTGGAAAGCTAGGAACACAACGATTTTTTTAATCGATTGCATGTAAAAAATGATTAAACAAAACGCGATACTTTTTTTAGGCAAATTTTTTGTATGTAACAAAATAATTTACCATATTTGACCGAAATTAAATACAAGTTTAAATAACTTTGAGCAAAAAACCTTTTTTAACAAAAAAAATATTTATAAAAATATGCAATAATGTTTTTTTAAAAGAAAAATCACATACATAGCAAATTAAACGCTGATTCAGGCTTGAGCAATAATACAAAAATTACACAAATTGATGTTTTATTTTAATAAACTCAATAAATTATTTATTTTAAAATTAAAAAAAACATGTTTTAAGCATAAAATTGTCATAATATTTTAATATTTGTTTTCAAATTTTTTTTTAATTTGATTGGACGCAGATTAATAGTTTAAATTAAGGAATTGTTTTGATTATATTACCATTATAATTATAATTGCCATTATAATAAGCCATAAATATTAATAATAATAAATAATAAATAAATAAGCCATAAACCATAATAATTATAATTATAATTGCCATTATAATAAGCCTCTCCATTTAAATGACACTCTCTACTATAATGGCATAGTAGCCATTTTAATTCGGCGAGTTAAAATGGAGAGGAAGCTATTATAATAGCCAGTTATTGATTTAATTTCACTTCATATATACTCACAAGTGTAATACTGTCGGGGCCGCACGAGTTTTCCCATATTAAATAGTTTAATACTGTCCGACACGCAGAAACTCCTGCGGCCCCGACAGTATTACACTTGTGAGTATATATGAAGTGAAATTAAATCAATAACTGGTTATTATAATAGCTTCCTCTCCATTTTAACTCGCCAAATTAAAATGGCTACTATGCCATTATAGTAGAGAGTGTCATTTAAATGGAGAGGCTTATTATAATGGCCTACTTTTCCGTACTTTTTTATATAGGAGTTGCACATTTTTTGGTATATTATATATTTTTGATTAAATTAGACGAAATAAAATAGACAAAAGATTTTTAAAATTTTACTATCTTAAGTTAAAGATAATTTGGAATACAGTTGTATGCATTCTTGTGTACTCTTTAAAGTTGAATTTTTATTTTGATTTAAAATTTTGAAATTTGATTTATCCTCTTTAAACAAGCTAAATCTTTTTTGCATTGATTTTTTTTATTTGTGAAACTTGTAAAGAGCTTTTTAGAAAGCTAAGAATGGGGGGATTTTTTTAGTGGGTTGCACACGTGCATAATAAAAGACTAATCAAAAACGCGATGTTTTTTAAATTGTAAAAGCAAAGTTCTTATTCAATAAATCACCCTGAAAGATCATATTATTTATTTTGCGTTAAGATACTGAAAGATTTTGAAAAGTGCAATTTTTAAAATGATAAGGAAGGTGTGTGATCACTCATTTTTGCTGGTGAAACCGATTTTTAAAAAACTCCCCTTGTTCTCAATTTTTAAAAAATCAATTAATTTATCTAATTCATTTTATAATGTTCTAAATTTTCTGATCATTTTTAAATTTGCGGAAATTAAGAACTCAAGTGGGTCAGTTTTCAAAACGATTGAAGAGCTGCAGTTTAAACGATTTAATAAATAGTAAATTTCTTTGCTTTATGTTTCAAAACGTTTCTGGTACTATTATTAATGTGGATATTAATTTTAATTATATCCAACATCGATATACAAAACTAGAAAGGAGAGGGCCCGTAGGGCCCTCGCCTTTCTAGTATTATATAATACGTAAAAACATAAAAACATGAAACATTCTTTGTATTAGAAAAGCATGAAAACATAAGTTATTATTACAGAAACATGATAAAAACAAAAAATTTAGATCGTAAATCTGGAAGGTTTTGTACTATTAGCTGATCTAAAAACTTTTTTCACAAATTAATTTGAAATTTTTAAAACTTTGATTATCATGTATATTTTGTTGTAAAACGACTTGGTAGTTGTAGCCAAATTTGAGGGCGTTTGCGGAGATAAGATATAACGGAGGAGGTGGCGGGGATGGTGGTTGGTTGGTTTTTATCTGGCATTATTTAGTTACTCTAATCTTGGAGACCTGACGTCACTTTATCAAACAAATACTTAACAAAAAGTCTAATTAATTGTGATAAAGTGATTTAAATGGTTACTTAATGCGCGATCGAAAAGAACGCTGCGCGCGTGGGGGTCTGGTGGTGCGCGAATTTATTTTGTAAATTTTTGAGATTTCTCTTTTTTTTTTAATTTTTATTCAATTTTTTATAACTTTCAAACTTATATGTTTTTAGAAGATTTATTATCAAAAGACGGCCCATGGTGTCCAGTATTCATTTTTTTTGCATTTTAAGGGAAAAAAAGTTTCAGAAATAAAAAACACATTTTTGAAACTCTAAAAATTTTGTGGGGTCACCTCCCAAAAAAACTTTTATTGAAAAAGATGTCCCAAAAAACAGTGCCATTTGATATATAACATTATGAGGAAAATATTATATGTCGTGCCGTAAATGTTGCAAACTAAAATTTGCAAATTTTTCAACATTGCAATTTTTTTGCCAAAAAACGCACAAACCGTGGGCATTTAAAACATCATAAAAAATCAGCAAGTAAATTTTGCTCCAATTTTAAGAAGATAATACTAGAAAAAAACTTGTTCTAAAAACGATTTTTGTCTCTTACTAATAAAAAAATTTTATTCTTTAAAACTCAGGTTTTTCCCCGTATGATGGTGTCACAGATAAACAAAATCTTTACGGATAGCCAAGAGCTTAGATATGCTCAGATATATCTACCAATTTCCCTTTTTTTCTTGGGGTGGGGCGTGTGGGCGTAGCCGCGGCGCCGTGCCCTGGATTCATAGCGCCCCCCCGGACTGCTCCCATCCCTCTCGCGCTCCCTTCGTATTTGAGTCTCCGTTCGGCGTTATACCCCAATTTTCCGCTTGTTATTAAAATATAAAGTTGTAAAGTTCAAATTTTATCGATAGTCCATTTCATTTTTGTGTGGAGATTAATAATTGTTACTTTACCTTTCCCTGATAATGTTTTGACCCAGCCCAATTCTTAGCTTCACGTTTGTTAATCGTTCTTTTTTTTGAAAATAAAAAAATCCAAAGAATAGCGTCCAATTATACCTATATTTGCGCGTTTTTCTTAGTGAATACACTTAAACGTTTTTGTAATTTAATGAAAAAGTACACTTGTGAGAAACAAAAACTAAATATCAATAATAATCCTTAAGAACTATTTTTAAGCGTTCCTTGAACATTTCCTTCCTCTCCAATATTCGTCCCAGCTGTAGTTAAAAACCAAAATTTTTTTTGTGACAATTTGTCAAAATAAATTTGACAAAGAAGTTTTGATTAACTTTAGAAACAAATTTGACCATTCCCCTAAAGCCCTTCATTTTGGTTTTGGGTTTTTAACAAGAAAAAAGGTCAAGTTTGACTTCAAAAGCTGATGTACCAAAAGAGTGTACCACAGTTAACCACGTATTTACTATGTATTTTAGCACACTTACGATGGTCAAAACCCTCCTATTTGAAAGAAAGTTGTTCAGTGTTAAAGCTTTATACAATTAATCTCTAATGAACGTAGAGATCTCCACTTTTGAGCTCCTCCCAGTTTATTTTCACAAAGCAAAGCATATAGTCGGATTCCAACGTGATTGGCTTTAATGTTTCTTTTCTTCCAGAGTTCTTTGCGTATTATACACTATCTTCACACAAAAAAACTAATTAAGTTGCATAGTCTAATACAGATATTTTATCCCTAGGAAAGAAACCATTATTTTGCTCTTATCTGAAAGGCTTCATCTCAATCATATTAAATCTTTATTTACCTTACAAAAATTAGGCGGAAAGATAGAAAATGAGAATTTACAAACTGTTATATGAAACAGGCCCCTGAGGGCTTTTTTTATTCGAAATATTTTCAAAAACTTTGCAGTTTACACAATATAAAATTTTTGTAGAATTTAATTAGCAGACACCGTTAAAAAACTTTCTTGTGCCGATTTATTTAATTTTTGATTAGGAATAATGACATTTCTCAATTTTTATGAAGTATGTAAATTTTTAGACCCAAATTTATCAATTTTACAGTTGAAAGAGGCCTGCGAAACATTGCGTTATGGCAAATTAGACAACAAATTAATGGAAAAAATTAGAAAAAAATATTTTTTTCACCGGATAAGAGTTAAACAAAGTAGGTTGGATACTTTTTAACATGTTAGTTGTTATAGTTTTAGTCACACTTTAGGCTATTACAGTCAGCTTGAACTAATGATTTTGCTCGAAGTTTCGGAGCAGAACTTTACTTTTTAGAGCTCCGGCGCAATCCCGGACCCAGAGTTCGTAGTTCGTACTAAGCTTTTTTTTGTTAATTTTGCCAATAAACAAAAAGTAATGTCATACATTAGTTTGTCAAAATTTTTTGCAAACTGATATTTTTATTAAAAACAATAAAAATAGTTTTACAGCATATATCTAGCTTAAATAAGCCTAAAATCGATCATATAAGGACATACCTTTGGCTTTTTCTCCGTTTTAAATGGTCGAAGCTCCGAAACATTAGAGTAGACGATGGAAATTTTGTGGGCGCAACAAATTTTTTGGAGATTCTGTTCTGGTTGGTATCGGCAGAACACGCGTAAAATGACACTAAAGCTCCAAAAAACACTTTTTGACAACTTGCTTAAATTCCCAGCATATTTTTGAATATTTTTTGCAAATATTTTGTTAAAGTGTCAACACCACCTTAACGCTAAAAACTCAATTTAAGGCTCTAACTAATAACAAAACTTCCAGTAACTTTAAATTTGTTTACAAAAGCTTTAATTAATAAAAAATATTGACGTGGTATAAATTTGAAGAAAGCCTTTGATACGGTATCACATGCAAAATTTTGATACAAGTGAGAAAAACTAGGCATCACATGAAGATTTCTTAAATGAAAAAGATTTTTTTAACTTGGGAAGACTTTAAAATAGTAATAAACAATACAGAGTACAGATGGGAACGGGACACGAGGGTACTGGACACGAGGGTACTGGACACGAGGGTACTGGACACGAGGGTACTGGACACGAAGGTACTGGGCTTAAAAAAATTGCGTTCACCACAACCTCGCAGCATAATCGATTCATTATGCAAGGGGGACACGAGGGTACTGGACACGAGGGTACTGACGAGCAAAAAACATAACCTTTCCGCATAAAACGGAATAAACTTATTGCATAACAATAGTTTATTATTTTTAAATATCATTTATTTGTTTGACTGACTTATAAAAGAGGATTATAAAAATAAATTTATTTAGAAAACATAAAACAAAAATAATAATTTCATAACATTAAAACATTTTCGTGTAATTTGTATACATTTTCGTGAATTTTTTTATATAATAACTAGCTTTAAAAATCTTGAGAATCTATGCGAAGCATTGAAACATAATAAGCATTAAGGTTGCTGTTATGCTTTGATTTTGCTGTCAAAACATTTTTGTGGTTATTTTTCGTGGTGTGTTAAAAAAATGAATTCTTAAAAATGCCTTAACGGAAAAAATAACTGCAGAAATAATTGCAAATAAAACATTTTAGTAAAATATTTTCCGAAAAACAATTGCTTGCCTTTTTTAACAGTAAATTTTTCGGTATTTTTAAAAAGCACAATATTATTGAAATATTATGATAAAAGTTTAGCTTAATTTTTGGGCTTTGCTTAGGCTTAGGAAAATAAAGTTTACCGTGCAATGGGTTTTAAAGACTTCCAAGGATCCGTTGTTGGATTATTTAACTCACGACTTTATACTTAGATTTAAATGTATAAAATATCGATACATGAAAAATCTAACAATTGTATGTTTTTGGGTTTTAAAAGGACATTTTGTTTGCCTTTTTTTAAATAATCAACATGTGTTCAAGTAAATTCCTAAAGCTAGAGTGGACTAAAAAAGGCAAGAAGTTATTTTTTACATTTCTACTGCTAAAATCTATTTTTGCAGGAGTTATTAATTTAAAGATTTTATCAAAAAAACTTATTTATTTTAATCAAGAGTCGATGAAAGGAGTTTAAATAAAAAAGGACAGCAAAAAAACTGAAACTCGCTTCGTATTTTCGTACGAGTATATGATTTAGAAAAAAAAGCACAGTAATTAAATAACTTCTTGGCGTTCTCATTCCACTCATGGTTGTTTAATAATAATTCTTTAGTTTTTTCAAAGGCAGGGTTTCGAAGCTTCGGAAATTCGGAGATAGTTTCAAACATTATCATTGTTTTTATTAAAAACCCATGGTATAAATTGTGTGTAAAATAACCTTTAAAAATTTCATGTTTTAGTATGATGTTTTTTTAACAATTTACGTAGTTTTTTGATTATTAAATTGCATTATATTTAAGCAAGAAAAACTGTTATTTATAATTAAAAACGAAACGACTTACGTAACGTTTAATTGTCTTCACGTTCAAACGATTAAAATTTAGTTCGGCTCATTCAGTTTAAAAAATTTACATATTTGTGGCAAACGTATTTTTTCTTAGCTCAGTACCCTCGTGTCCGGTACCCCCGTGTCCAGTACCCTCGTGTCCAGTACCCTCGTGTCCAAAACCTTTGCTTGTTAGATTTGAAGCTTCCAGAAAGCCTTTGAATTTAAGGTAGAACACTACAGTTAGGTTTTAACGGCAGATCTCTTTTAATTAATTTTTACTGAAGCATATATTTTTACGGGATTTAACCCCAATAAATAAATTGCAAGTCTTGATAAAGAAGCACGCTGTTGCTTCGACACGTTGAAATAAAGATCTTGTTAGCTGCTTGGCTTCCAATTTGATTTATTGGAGTTAAATCCCGTTAAAATATATATTTATCAAATCATAAAACCCCGAAAGCCAGTAAAGTTTTTACTAAAGGAATTTGACCTGCTGATTCAATTTTTAACATTTATTTTTCTTAAAAAAATTGTTATCGTCCACAATCATCAAATGACACCAATGAAATGCATGTCAAAAATACAATACATTTAACAAATTCATTACTAAAAATATTTTATTTTTATTTCCGTTTTAGTGTATCATGAATAATGAACACTCTTTTAACAAAAAAACTATAAATTATAAAAAACACTTTTTGACGTTAGAAAATTTGTCCCAGTAAGACTTGAATCTACAGTTCGGAGGTTCCGAGTCCGATGTTCTAAACACTCGGGCATTGTTCATCTGAGCCAAAACCTGTTTAAAAAAACGGTTTAATATGTGGTTTCTCGGCGTCAAATCAAAAAAATTTAAATGAAAATTAATCATTTTGATTCATTCACTTGTTGATGAAAGTTTGGAAATATTAAAATACAAGTCCAAACAATACTTTAAATCACATTATTAAAAAAAACTAATTCAAGATTTTTTTATTTGAGCTTTTTTAAAAATATCGATTTTTTAACTTTCTTAAAATTACGTATTATTCCAAACCAAATCTCAAAGTTGCCCCTTATTTGTCTATGGCTTTCTATAAATTACAGCAAAAACTGAAGGAATTAATTTTGTTAAATATACAAAAACAGTTTTTTTGAGTTTTAAATTCATCGAACTCTATCTCAAACTAAAACAACTGGTAAACAATGAAATTTTTATTGTTGGATACATCATAATCGGGGCTTTCGGTGGCACTATACTTTTTTCAGACAAAAATTATTATCTAAGCTGATATCTAACTGTTAGTAAAAATCGTCATAACTGTGGTGTTTTACCTTATAATCTAGCAATATTCCCAAGAAAAAACGAAGAAATTAGTATTGGCTGTTTGTCTGTTTATTTATTTATTTTATATTATTACCTGTTTACAGATTTTATAAAAAACTTTGCTTGTTAAATATGTCGCTTCCTGACAGCCTTTAAGTTTAATGTTTTTCAATTTAAAATATTGGTTTATAGTTCGAAATTAAATCTTAATTGTTTAAAATAACAAAAAAAACAATACCATATAGCCGACTTCTTCTTTTTCTTTGAAAAATTGAATTATTTATTTATTACTTGTCAAAATTAAATGAAATTTTAAAAAAACTAAAGCTTTGAATCACGTAAACTTCCTCTTTTTTTCAAGTTACGCCGAAATCCGTCCACTAATAAATAAGTCAATATAATATTTTTAAAGATAAAATGAAAATACTCAATTAATAAGCTACATACCCTACGACAAGTTTCAGAAATTGCTTCTTAAAACCGGGTTTGGCTATATTAGGGTTCTGATAAATAGAAATAATGCAGATTTTATACAAATGCTAGGATTTCCAATAATTTTTCCCGGTCACGATGGTCAAAAACTTTCCGTTTGAACGAAAATTGTTCAGTGTTAAAAATATCCGCAGCATTATGACGCTATGGATTCACTTTCAGTCGATGAGCACTGGGAAAAAACTGATTTCAAATGAACGTGGAGACCGATCCCTTTTGGGCCGGTTCACACGGGAGTGGCAGCTGATAGGTGACGCACACAGTTTACACCGCAGCAACAATGAGAGTGTAATGATGTAAACGCGCGCGTTCACTATCAGATATCAGCTGCCACTCCGGTGTGAACCGGCCTTTAAAGTTTTTCCTACTGCCTAGGGAGCAAAACATATAGCCGCAATAGTGCCCGTCATTTAAAATTTCTTAAAGTTCTACGTGGTTGTAGAATTTTTTTAAAAATATCAAATTCATTTCTTATGTTCTAAAAATTCAAATATCATATTTCAAAAACAATATACGTTTATAATATTTGTCTAATGCTTGTCGAAGTTTCGTTTTCATATATGTTAAAAGTAAATTAATAAATTAACTCCCAATAGCTGGATTTAAAAAGAAGAAAGTTTTCTTCTTCTGAGCCAGCCAATTTTCGCTCTAGCAATCAATTTCAAATATTTTTTTATGATTTTTTTAGATTATGACCACACTTGGGTTATTGTGCGTGATCCTATTGACCGCTTTATATCAGGGTATTTGCATATATGTGTTGCAGGAAAAAAATGTCTTATTTCAGAGCAACAAAACTTTGATAAATTCATAATGCATTTTCAACGATTCATGAACGCGAAATTTCGGAAAGGTTTCTCACAAAGAGTTTATTAATATTTTGTTTATTGTAAATAAACTATGTAACTTATTTATACATTTTGTTTTTTTCCTGACATTGGCTCCCAGTTTACTTTAAATTTAAATTTTAATTCAAATTCACACATTATAATGTGTGGTCTTA
>JASAMX010029738.1:0-14543 GCA_030248175.1 Microlaimidae sp. YZB2_3 | reverse complement strand
AACACAACACCTTTTTACATGCACACACATCAATACGACACTGGGACCAGAGGACCTTTGGGCAAACCCCGTAGCGGTTGCTGAGCTCCTCCGGGAGTGGGAAGAGGGGGTGAGCAAGGCAAGAGGCGTGCCGGACGGACCACACCAGGGTTGATGGAAACCCTGGAAACTGGCAAACTCAACAACAAGGAATTACGCAACTTTCTTAGGAAGCACTTTTTTCATTTAGGTCCTTGTTATCGATTTATTGATCAAAATAAAAAATTGGAAAAATAGACAAATAAAAAATCCCAACCGCACAATAACAGCCTTTTGGCAACAATAAGGATTGTACAGAGCAGACAACCAACATCCCCTCATAGAAACTGCACTAAAAAAGCAGACGGGGCAGAAACGGAACCAGTTCCCAGCGCCATCTGCTTCAACCGCGCGGAAAACGGCAAAAACAGTACTTTTTTTAATTCTTGCATTACTGATGACAAAATTAATTCAAAGTTTTATTTATTAAAAAATAATAATAAGCGTCGGTCGCGCGGGAACGCCATGCACCGGTAATTATCGGTGGTGCGGGGTGCCACAATGCAATTTAACCCACGGCACCGCGCCAACTATACTTAGAGAACGTGAGTAAATTTTGTAATTCATGTTCATCATCTTCTTATTATTATAATCAAAGGTGTTTTTGGGGGGACAGAGGGGTGCACCTCCCTAGAACCAAAATTTTGGACCCCCTCCTAGAAAAAATTCAGGGCCCCCCCCCCCTCACCCCAAAGCTCGAGAGCGGTCCGGCCTGACCCCCCTCCCTAGCGAGGCTGACCGCCCTCCCCCCCCTCCCAACCAATTTCGAAGTATATTTTTTTATCTACTGTCAAAAACATGGGTTTTTAGTTAAAAACAGTGTTTAAATACACTTTTTAGGCCTAAATAGGCTGTTTTAATACATAAAATTCAATATTAGACCTAAAAACACTTAAATTATTGAGTTAAAAAAATTTTGCTAAAAAATTGGGGGGGGGGGGGGGGGGGGGGGGGGGGGGGGGGGGGGGGGGGGGGGGCCGGGGGAGTAAACCCCCAATGAAAAAGAAAAAAAAAATAAAGACTTCTAACTCTTCCAAACTTAATTTAGGTCAAAATGGACTTTTTGCCCCCAGAACGCCCTAAAAAGGGCTTTTTGAAATCTTGTTTTTCCTATTTTCCCTTCAAAATCGAAAAACGATATGGGTAAATGACTCCAGAAAAAAAGTAGGGTTTTTGATTGGTTTTCCCCCTTTTGGGTTTTTTCCCCCCCTAAAAAGCCAGCCCATGTGCCCCTGGGGGGGTCCTTACCCCCCCTGGACCCCCCTAAAAATTTTGGCCTTCCACCTGGGGGTGGACCCCCCCTAGCGGACCGAACCAAAACACCTATAAATTTGTATGTATAAGAAACAACTATAAATTTGAAAAAGTGGCGATTTTGCGCTTGTCAAAGATTGCTGTGAGTATATGATTTTTTCAATTGACATTTCATCAAACTAAAAAAAAATGCAACAGTGCTGTGTGATTAGATCAATGTATAAACAAATCATTATCATATGATAGAAATTTTTATTTAGTGAGCAGCTGGCCAAACCAAATGCAAATTTCCTATAGTGCACATAATGTCCATCTCAGACTAGTCTACAGCTTTTCTGTCTAAACATACGCCTGGGGAAAAATCGCACTTTTTCCTGCTCTATTCTTAGAGCATTTTTCAAGGCTAGTCTACCACTTTTTTTGAATTAAATTAAAAAATAGCCTAATAGACTATAGTTTTAGCTGCGCAACGACATATGTTTATAATCATTCCGTTGCCAAGATAAAATAAAAATAATAATAAATAGAAGATGAATTTAAATTACAAAATTAACCCACTTTGTTTAATTATAGTTAGTGTGGTGTAGTTGCGCTCCAGACAAAGTTTACCTACATTCTCTAAATATAGTTGGCGCGAAGCCGTGCGCCAATGATTGCAATTATAATTTTTAAAGTAAAAATAATAATAATAATAATAATAATAATAATAATAATAATAATAATAATAAGATGATAAACATGAATTACAAAATTTACTCACGTTCTCTAAGTATAGTTGGCGTTGGCGCGGTGATGATTACCGATGATTACCGGCGCGTGGCGCTCCTGCGCCACCGATGCTATACATGGGCACAGGGGGGGGGGGGGGGGGGGGGGTTAACCCCCCCCCCCAAATTCTGAGAAGGGGGGTTTAACCCCCCCCCCACTCAGAAGTGGGGGGGGGAGAAAAAGTTAACCCCCCCAATTTTGGAAAAATGAAGAAAAAAATGTCTTTAAAATGACTTCTAACTGCCCCCAAACTTAAGTTTTGAGGTCAAAATTAATGTTTTAAGCAATGAAAAGCTCAAAAATGCTATAAAAAGGGCTTTTTGACCTAAAATTAGCGTTTTTTACATATTTTTCTTTCAAAATCGAAAAACGATATGGGTAAAATGCACTCCAGAAAAAAAAACAATATGGGTATTTTGCGTTTCTCAGATTTTAACCCCCCCTAATTTGGGGTTTAACCCCCCTCCCCCACTCCGGACCAACTTGCCCATGTATGACCGACGCTTATTATTATTTTTTAATAAATAAAACTTTGAATTAATTTTGTCATCAGTAATGCAAGAATTAATAAAAGTACTCTGTTGTTTTCGCCGTTTTCCGCGCGGTTGAAGCAGATGGCGCTGGGAACTGGTTCCGTTTCTGCCACCAATTAAAACCGGTCTGCTTTTTTTGTGCGGTTTCTATGAGGGGATGTTGGTTGTCTGCTCTGTACAATCTTTATTGTTGCCAAAAAGCTGTTATTGTGCGGTTGGGATTTTTTATTTGTCTATTTTTCAAATTTCTTATTTTGATCAATAAATCGATAACAAGGACTCAAATGAAAAAAGTGCTTCCTAAGAAAGTTGCGTAATTCCTTCTTCTTTCTAATGAGCCCATGTTTATTTTTGATCAATCAGTAACAAATGGGGAATATCGCTTTTAAGGATGGAGCGTTGGAATAATAATAATAATAAGAAGAAGAAGAAGAAAAAAGGTTCTGAATTTTAAAATTTACCCACGTTCTCTAATTATTATAAATCATAGTTTTTTAATATTTACGTACCATAATAGAATAGTAATTTTATTTTCTTGATTAAAGTCAAGTATCACAAACTTTTAATCCATAATCTTATATATTTAATTAAAGATTATATACATACATGGGCGTAGCCAGGGGGGTCTAAGACCATACATGGGCAAGTTGGTCCGGAGTGGGGGGGTTAAACCCCAAATTAGGGGGGGGGGGGTTAAAATCCGAGAAACGCAAAATACCCATATCGTTTTTTTTCTGGAGTGCATTTTACCCATATTGTTTTTCGATTTTGAAGGAAAAATAGGTAAAAAACGCTAATTTAAGGTCAAAAAGCCCTTTTTATTGCATTTTTGAGCTTTTTATTGCTTAAAACATTCATTTGGACTTCAAAACTTAAGTTTGGAGGCAGTTAGAAGTCATTTTAAAGACATTTTTTTTCTTCATTTTTCCAAAATTGGGGGGGGGGGTTAACTTTTTCTCCCCCCCCCCCACTTCTGAGGGGGGGGGTTAAACCCCACTTCTCAGAATTTGGGGGGGTTAACCCCTCCCCAACCCCCCCCCCCCGTGCCCATGTATGGTCTAGACCCCCCTTTGGGCCGGCAAAAGGAAAAACTTGGAGTTACACCCCCCTTTTGGGTCGCCAAGGATAAAAATTTGGGGGGTCTTAGAAGAATGACCATTTTTTAAAAATTTTCTCCCTCTTCGCTCAGTGCTCCATTAATTATATAGTCTCCACTTGCAAATTTGTATTACTTTGTTTCATAATCTTGGTATGACCACGCTGGACCCACCCCATTAATGTTTTAATTGGTCTCCACTTCCAAATTTGTGTTACTTTGTTTTTTAATCTTGATACGACCACGCAGACGCAGGACCCCCCTTTTAGGTAGTTATATAGTGGTATTAAAAATTTAAGGTTAGAAGTAATTTTAAAAACATTTTCTGGTCTTTTGCATTGGTCAGCTCTAATTAAATGTACTCATTTTTCAGTTGTAATGTTTTGGAAATTGGAAATTTGAAGGTATCAAAATGTTTGTAAAAAATTTTTCTTTGTTTTATAGACTTATTTTTATTGAATAATAAAAAAAATGAAGTATATGACATAAACAAGGTAATAAACACTCCACAAGGTAATATAAAAGGACTAAAAATTTTTTATTCCTTTTATAACGCTTAAAAATTTTTATCCGGAAGGCGAATTTGGGGGGTCTCCCTGGGTACCCCAAATTTAGGGGGGCGTCACCAAAATTCGAAATTTTTGGAGGGGTATAGTATAACCCCCGCTCCCATAGGTCACCGACCTTTGACGGCTAGGGGGGGGGTCCACAACCCCGGGGTGTTTTGGTTTTTAACCTCTAGGGGGGGGGGGTCACACCCTGGGGTTCTTGGGGTCTTTGAGTCTTTAGGGGGGGTTAGGGGGGGTGCTACCGAATTTTTCAAAAAAAGCGTAAAAAACATCATCATAATTATGCAGGTACCTTTTTTGTTGTATTATTTGCTTTTTGTTATACTATTTGCTGTGTGCGCGTGTGCAGTGTGCCACCGCTCAGGTGGATGCGCACGCGTATACGTTTTGCCAGTTGCGTTTTTGTGGCTTAAATGGTCTATAAAAAGTAAAATATAAAAGTATACAATAAATTCAGCGAGTGAGTGATCTGATCTGATCAGTCATGTGTAACACGTTCATGTAAGTAAGTAAATGTGTATTATTGTTGTGTATATAGGTAGGCCTTTAAAGCCACAAAAAAGAAAAGTGAAAAAGGGTTCGGTGTCTTTTATTTCAATGCAAAAAAGCCGGAATGTAATGTTAAAAACATGAAAAACCCTATTCATTGCTTTATTTTCAGTTTTTTTACTGTGAAAAAAACCCACGCAACCCTTTTTCACTTTTCTTGGGGGGGGTTTTTGTTTTGTTATTTGTTTGACTGTTTATATACATATATTCTACGAAAATAATCAAATCCTATGTATAACTGAATTTGAATTCTTTCTACCTTAATTTTTTTGTTTTATGTTTATTATTAACAAAAATAATTGTTTTAAAACATAAAAATAAAGTTCGGCCAATTAAATCCATCTGTTTTTAAAGTTTTAATATTTACCACGCGACCTTCCCTTTGATTTTGTTCTAAATATAACAAACTTGTGAGAATATTTGGTTGGAAATATTAAAAATTCTTCGCTATTGTTAAAACAAAATTACTTTGCAAAGAAAAAACTCCAAAGGCGCTGATGATTTCTATGGAATTAAGATGGCAGAATGTGCTTGTGTGTGCACTGACTTTAAATCCTTAGTTTGAAGTGTGTAAAATTTTCTGCTAGGGATTTTAAGTTTTTGCAACACTTTATTTATTTTTTTTAAAGTGTGAAATCTGCACTTTCGTTTACAAAACAAATTAAGGAAGGACAGACGAAGGTAAAAAATGTTTTGTTTTTTAATTAAAACAATTTTATATTTGTAAAGTAACCATAAACCACGTTTTTATTCACCCTTGAAATGATTAAATAAGAAAAAATATGGAAAAATGTTTGGCGGAAGAAGGACTTTTCTTCTCGCCATCGCGCTGAAATTAAAATAAAAGTAAAATTTGGAAGTTAAAACTATTGTTTTGAATTTTTAATTTATTATCCTTGTTAAGTATTATAAATTCTTGCTTTATGTATTTATGCTTTATGCTTTATTCTATGTATCGTTTAAACGGAGTTTTATCGGAAAAATTTTATTGTAAGACATGAGTTCCACTAATTTTTTATTAGACCTGTGATAAATAAAAAAATCGTAAAAGTTACTAATTAAGTGAGCGGATCCTTTCTCGTTAAAAAATTCGTAAAAACTTATTAATTTCTACGTTATATTAACCAATCACTTTTAAGAGAGTAGGGTGTTAGAAAATTGGCTTGTTTTTAAAACACAAAAGAACTAGCACAAAAGTAACTGGATTAATGTTGAATAAAGTGTTTTTGCAAAAGTTTTTTATTTTGGTTATTCCACGTTATCAACATTTTCATACAAAAAGTGAATTTTTTGTGATTTTCCTAATTTTTGCTTTGTGTTTAAACTGCATCAAATTTAGAACGAAGCAATATATAACCTTAAAATATCTTCTATTTAAGGCTCAAAGTTGTTAATTTTCATGTTTTGATATTTTCTTCAAAATCATTTTGCAATGCATTTAACTAACTGCGCATTTTAAGGTTCCGTTAATTTCGGCCACCTGAAAATTTAGGTGAAAGAACCTGCCGTTTTTTGCTGTTTTTAAATATTGTACTACCGTATTTATAAAGAATTTTTTTTGCTCGTTTGACTTTGTTTTGACATTTTTTAAGCCAAAAATAAAAACTGAACAAAAAATACAAATTATTAAAACTTGTTTTTTTAAGGTTTTGACATAATTATTTAAAGTTTTGCTAATAACTATTAAAGTTCGCAAACGGGAAAAATTAAGTTATATGTACCAAGAACAATACCTATGTAAGGGTAAATTTGCAACCTTTAGAAATTTTTATTGTTCGTTTAAGCAATAGTTATGGCCAGTTTTTTGTAGGTGGCCGAAATAAATGGCACGCCCCTTAACTTCGGCCACTTTAAAAAAAAGTTTAAACCTTCACTGTAACAGAAATATTCAAATTTTGCACTGGAATAACAAATATAGCTATTGTTTGATTTTTAGGCCAAATTTTGGCTTGATTGAAAAAGCCAGAAAAAACTTATCCAAAAAAATAAAAAACGGTGCCCGAAATTAAGTCAGTTACCCTACTATTAATTAATTAGTATTAGGGTAACTGAGTTAATTTCGGCCACCTTTTTTTTATTTTTTTGAATAAGTTTTTTCTGGCTTTTTCAATCAAGCCAAAATTTGTCCTAAAAATCAAACAATAGCTATATTTGTTATTCCAGTGCAAAATTTGAATATTTCTGTTACACTTAAAAATCAGTGAAGGTTTAAACTTTTTTTTAAAGTGGCTGAAGTTAAGGCGCGTGCCATTTATTTCGGCCACCTACAAAAAACTGGCTATAACTATTTCTTAAACGAACAATAAAAATTTCTAAAGGTTGCAAATTTACCCTTAGGTATTGTTCTCGGTACATATAACTTAATTTTTCCCGTTTACGAACTTTAATAGTTATTAGCAAGACTTTAAATAATTATGTCAAAACCTTAAAAAAACAAGTTTTGATAATTGGTATTTTTTGTTCAATTTCTATTTTTGGCTTAAAAAACGTCAAAACAAAGTCAAACGAGCAAAAAAAATTCTTTATAAATACGGTAGTACAATGATATTTAAAAACAGCAAAAAACGGCAAGTTCTTTCACCTAAATTTTCAGGTGGCCGAAATTAACGGAATCTTAAAATGCAGAGTTACTTAAATGCATTGCAAAATGATTTTGAAGAAAATATCAAAACATCAAAATTAACAACTTTGAGCCTTAAATAGAAGATATTTTAAGGTTATATATTGCTTCGTTCTAAATTTGATGCAGTTTAAACACAAAGCAAAAATTAGGAAAATCACAAAAAATTCACTTTTTGTATGAAAATGTTGATAATGCAGAATAACAAAAATAAAAAACTTTTGCAAAAACACTTTATTCAACATTAATCCAGTTACTTTTGTGCTAGTTCTTTTGTGTTTTAAAAATAAGCCAATTTTCTAACACCCTAAATTGGTGGCCGAAATTAAGGCGTGGCCGAAATTAAGTCAGTTACCCTACTATTTAATTATTCATGAAATTACTACAAAAATAAGGCGGGGCTCCTGGGGTTAGTCCGGAGTTTCTAAAATCGAATGTCCGCTCCAGAGTTTACTACTGCATTATCATTTTATTTACAAACGTTTAATTTGGAATTTTACACAAAAAAAACTAGACTTTTAGTTGGCAGATTACAACGCAATGAACAGAAATTTTTAAAAACCTTAAAACAGAAATTGTAGCTCTGGATTAATTCGCGATTTCTTTTACGCTAGACGGTGGCAGTGGGTCTGAGGAATCATAGATAAAAATATTTCGGCGTTACTACGGCGAAATGAACCACAGTTCGTAAAAAACATTTGTGTCTGCGACTCATTTTAAATTTAAAACAAGGCCCTCTTAACTACAGAATGAGTCACAATCACGTGTATTTTATAATGACAGTGTCTCATTTTGCCGTAGTACCGACAATTTGCACTGATAGAATTGTTCGTTAAGGTAATTTTTACAATATTACTTACTTATTACTATTACCTTACTACATCCGTCGCAGGCTCATTTACTTTGTTCTCGCAATCGCCTTTTTCCCGTAATCGCAGTTAACTCTACGTATCACCCAGGTCTTACCTAGATAATATATTGATGTGCACAATTGTTTTCACCTTCGCACCGGGCTCGGTGAGGGAACGGTCAGGGGAGCGCGGGTACGGGGTCTTTAGAGCCACAAGCAGGGAACTGGTAGCCGTCAAAAATTTTTTGGAACTTGGAGCCTTTCAGAAAAAATTGGTTTGGGCTAAAATTTAGGTTTCGCTTAGGTTTAGGTACACGTTTTAACGATTTTTATTTTCGGCTCCAAGTTCCCAATTTACAGCTCCAAGTTCCCTAGGCTCCATCGGCTCCGAATCAGAGCGAGAAAATTGAAATTGTTAATGCTGGTGCACACATTCGGTGTACGGTAGCAATTATTCAAATTCTGACAACGTATACAGTAGTACCTACCACGCCACCAAGAAAGACCTGTGCACAGTCCGGAAACACCTTTTTTTTTAGGCAAACACTAAATTCCACCGACTCCGACCCCGACTCCGTCCAAAATCCACCGTAATTTTTAATATTATGCACATTTTATTCTAAGCCTAAGCCTAAGCTTAACCTGCACATCGATATATAATTTGCAGAGATTTGAGGCGGAGTCAGAGACGGTGGAATTTAGTGTTTGCCTTTTTTTATCGGTATCCCTTCCTCCTCACCTCCCGGGCAAAAAAAATCTTAAGAAAATATCGTCGTTTGATGAGCATGTATATAAAATACACGTGACTCTGACTCATTCTGTAGTTCATAGGGTCATGTTTTAAATTTAAAATGAGTCACAGTCACACATATTTTATACGAACTGTGGCTCATTTTGCCGTAGTAACGACGATATGCGCATTTTTCACCTATTTCGCAGTCTGGTCTATTTTAACAAAATTCTAGCCGTTTTAGACCATTTTTAATTAACTCTTTCTACTTTTTTTCTTAGTTTTTGTTTTCTTCAGGCCTTTTTGTGCATCGCCAGTTTGAAAAAATGCCCCTTGTGACTTCCTCCGTTTTGGAAATGACCCACCCCCCCCCCCCTCCCCGTTAAATTATCCAGTGGGGTGCAATCTGCTGCACAAGTCTGGTATGACGTAGATAATACGTAGAGACAAGAATATATAACACAGGAAAATCCGACTATACACTAAATTTTTGACCTAAATTTTGCTAGAAAAGTATCATTTCAAACTTGTGCGACTTTTCTGGCAAAAATCTGCCATTTACCCGCGCTGCGATTTGTAACACAATGTTAGTTTACTTGCAGTGAGCTCTTCGATTTTTTTTTCGCATTCAATACTGTTTTATTCGCATTGCGATTATTTTAGCACTGCGACTTTGGCTGCACAACAAATAATAAAGCCAAAGTGAGTCGAAAATTTTGTTCAATGAGTAAAAGTCGTTTTTTTGACGTTAATACGTCAAAACTTTTTGGTTTTAATGAAATCAAGTGGCTTTCCAACGTGTAAAACTAAATAAAACAAGTTTCGAAATATTTTACTCTGTTGAAACTGACTATCAGCGTCTGTTTTTTTAATGTTCCCTCAGACTCGCAGTGCGAATAAAGAAGTATTTAGTGCAAAAAAACTCGCAATCCCCACTGCATGAAAACGACTAATAATGTGTTAAAAATCGCAGCGCGGGAAAAATAGCAATAAACGGCGGATTTTCGCTAAAAAGTCGCACACACGTTTGCAAGTGCGACTTTTCTAGTGATCGGCGGCACTGCGGAAAGCCCAGAACCGGAATTGAGATTTTCCAAAAATCCAGAACCGGAATTCCGAATTTATTAAAACCGGAATCAGGTTCCAAACGTACTAAAAAAATCCGGAATCCGGATTCCTAATAAACTGACGTTTTTTTAAATTTCTCCTTGCAAACACTCAAAAATCATGAATTTTTATAAGGCCTTTAAAATATAAAATTATCAGAACTTAAACTAAATTCATCTGTCGCAAGATGTGTGTACAACTAAAATAGTACAACTCAACTATGTAGTTGGATGTATGTACCAATTTAAGTGAAGCCTTAGTAGTCTTTTTTTTATAATTTTTGCAGGGACGCCCCCCCCCCCAAGGGTTTCATTTGGGGGGGGCGTGGATTTCAGTACAAAAAAATTTCGGGGGGAGAGGGCTCCTTCCTTTCCCCTCCCGCCGAAATTTTTTTTTTAGGGCGGGGGGCGAGCCCCCTCCCTTTATTTTTGAAAACGTTAAAAAAGCAGGGATAAACGTAAATAAAGCTGTATAATACACTGTTTTTGCCCTGATAACTTATTATTTAAGTCAAACAAAAGTTAACACATTATCTGTTGTGAATTTAAATAAAATAACACAATAGAATGAAATTTAAAAAAATAACGCCAAAATAAAGGTTTGGGGACTTTAGAGCTGAGGGACTTTAGAGCCGGACCTGGGGACTTTAGAGCCGCAGCAGGGACTTTAGAGCCGAAATGAAAAATGCGTTTGCAAACAATAGTTTAACTTTAAATTATTTAATTGCAAACAATTTAATAATTTAAACCTGTTTGAGCCTAAGCGAAACCTAAAAATCAAACTAATTTTTTATGATAAATTTATATTTAATGGTGTTTTTTTAAGATAACTAATTTTTCCTAAGCCTAAGCAAAACCTAAAAATGAAACAAAAAGTTTATACTTAAGTTTGTTTTGAAAAGACAAAAAAACTAAAACTTTTTAGGTTTGGGGAGTTTATACTAAATTTAAGAGTTCGGCTTAAAGTCCCTTAATTTTTTATGAATTTTCTAAACACAAAACTTACGTTACGGCTCCAAAGTCCCTCCAATACGGCTCTAAAGTCCCACACTGCGGCTCTAAAGACCCTCGGCTCTAAAGTCCCCTCGCTCCGGCTCTAAATTCCCTTTACCAAAATAAAGCGGTTTTAATAAACAAGTGCCTTTTATCCAGCATAATAAAATTTTTCCAACAAATTATGAATTTATCACCAGCATTTCGGAGGCGATGTGTGTAAAGTATTGTAAAATCCAAAAATCGGATTAGCCGCCGGAACTCATTTTTTTCATTTTTTCAAATTAATTTTTTTATCAGTTAATCAAGAATTAACAAAAAATATTTTGTTTTTGACGTTTCTCGCTCGGTTGAAGTAGATGGCGCTGTGCGGTGTCCGCCACCAATAGCAACCGAGCACAGCCGTCTGCTGTTATTGTGCAGTTTCTTTGACGAGCTGTCTTCTGTTTGCTCTGCACAATCCTTATTGTTGCCAAAAGCTGTTATTGTGCGGTTAGAAGTTTTTATTTAGCTATTTTTTAATTTATTGTTTTCATCAATAAATCGATAACAAGGACTTAAATGAAAAAAGTGGCTCCCAAGAAAGTTGCGTAATTCTTTCTTCTTTCCAATGAGCCCGTGTTTATTTTTGATCAATCAGTAACCAAGGAGGAATATCGATTTTAAGAATTGAGCGTTAGAATAATAATAATAAAAAAAAGAAGGAGATGAACATGAATTTCAAAATTTATCCACGTTCTCTAATTATTGTTGGCGCGGGGCTAAATCGCCGCGTGGCGCTCCCGCGCCACCCATGAAACAACACTGACACGAATTACAATATTCTACTTCACATTCTCCGCTTCGAATAATTGTGCACTCTTTTCACTCGTATGCAAATTCATTCGAATGTTCGTAGAACAGAGACTTTACTTCACAATATTATCATATTGTTAGCAAAATCTACTATTTTAGGGGCTAAATCGCTCTTTAGCGTGTCCCATGATGACGGGTGGCTACAGGCGGATGTTTAACGCGCAGCTTCGCCCGGCGTGCTGCCGAATTTTGAATTTAAATTATTTTTTTAAATACATATAAAGGAAAAATTTAAGTTATTCAACGTCAGTTTTATTTTAATTCCAATGTAAAGCCGTTAGTTAAGAAAAAAAATTGTAAATGGGAAAACTGATTCAAGTTTTTCTTCTGGCAACCGTGGTAAACTTTACAACCTGTTCACTTCTTTTCAAGGGTTAAAAAAATAAATTTCATTGTTTGTTTGTTTGTGTATAAGCGAAAAAAGTTGATATGTAAACGCTTGCTGCCATGTTTATTGAGAAATGTTTACAAAGTTTATTGAGAAATTCTATCCACTTTATTTAGTGAAGTCAAATTTTGTGTCTATAACAAATCACCGTGCCAAAATCGATAATTTTTCGGATCTGTAACGCTTTAAATTCTAGTTTTTAATAAAAAATTTATCTCTTTGACTTAACTGAATATATTGAATCAAAATTCACAATACGCAAATTAGCTGCAATGTTGTTCTAACATAACGCGGATGTGCAAGTTTGGGCACACGATTTTACACATTTTGCCGAATGTTAGGACAAGCATAGCACGTCATCTGAATATCACTATGAGAGTTGACGCTTAATTGAGATATTAAAAAGGGAGTCAAAAATCCCCAACACAAAATTGCGATTTTTACCAATTTTTAACCATAGCTAAGGATTTTTTTCTAAAACACACGATACTCAAAACCATCCCATTTAAACGGAATAAATTTTTAAGGACACACATTTAAACTTTGGACTTGTTTGCAATTTTTTTGATTTTAATTCAAAGTTTATTGCAAACCCATGAACATTTCAGTATAGATAGACAGAAAACTCTTACTTACTTACTCACTTATCCCGGTAAGGATGGGTTGCCTGAATTGGAAAAAACGGTTTTTAGCTGCCTCCATCGGAAATTTTGCTGCCTCCTACCTGCCTTTACCATGTCTCCTACCTGCCTCCGAGGAAAATTTAGCTGCCTCCTACCTGCCTCACCTGTATATGCTTTAACATAGAAGGCAGGGTCACCTGCCTCCGAAGCAGTTTTGCCTGCCTCCATCCTGGCTCTGAGGCAGTTTTACCTGCCTCCAGTCTTCCAGAAACAAGTTTAAGAGCCGTCCTTACCGGGTTATTCTACTCTTACACACCATAGACCCATACTCAGGGGTCGTATGCTGAAGGTTTAATCAATTTGAAGTTTATTTGAAAATAGCGATTGTCGACACACGATAAAAATACTGGCAGTATCGATTGTATAATCTCGTTTAAGAGATTTAATTTAAGGTTAAAACTTTATCTTCGATTAAATTGTCACTAATCCATCCGCATATCCACTAAACTCGACAATTTTCAAACCTTCAAAGGTGGTTTAAAATTTGGCTAATCTTAGATTAGTGACGAATAACTTTTAATCTCACATTTACTCTGTTAACGCAGATTATCCAATGGATACTGTTAGTATGTTTACTGTGTTTCGACAATCGCTAATCTTATAGATTAACCTGAAGTTGGATTAAATGTGCAGCATAGGACCCGTGGACAGTTGGCGTTTTCTTGGAATGGATCTCTGGGTGTGCAACAAACCCAAAAGTTAAATGTGCTCAAACCCAAAATTTTCATCCTAAAAACTGGTAAATATTTTTTTCTTTAAACAATTAGGTGAATTTAATTGTATTTGTGTTTTTTTTAAGTTTCAAAGTGGTTTTTTAAAGTTTTATAGCTGAATTAATTTTTGCTCAGTACTAAAATTTCACTTTTTTGCTTTTTTTACAACGTAAAAAAATATTTTTACCACTTATTTTCCACGTACAGAGCTAAAAAAATGAAAATTGGTAGTAGTATAATGTTGTTATGAACAATAATTAGCGAAAAATTATACTATAGTCATTCAAAAAGATATATTCCTCAAATTTTTTCTGCCAATAAGTATTTTTACAAAAAACACAAATACAATTAAATTCACCTAATTGTTTAAAGAAAAAAATATTTACCAGTTTTTAGGATGAAAATTTTGGGTTTGAGCACATTTAACTTTTGGGTTTGTTGCACACCCAGAGATCCATTCCAAGAAAACGCCAACTGTCCACGGGTCCTATGCTGAAGATTTAATCCAACTTCAGGTTAATCTATAAGATTAGCGATTGTCGAAACACAGTAAACATACTAACAGTATCCATTGGATAATCTGCGTTAACAGAGTAAATGTGAGATTAAAATTTATTCCTTACTAATCTAAGATTAGCGAAGAAAACTCGCCAAATTTTAAACCACCTTCGAAGACTTGAAAATTGTCGAGTTTAGTGGATATGCGGATGGATTAGTGACAATTTAATCGGAGATAAATTTTTAACCTTAAATTAAAT
>JASAMX010029737.1:0-70408 GCA_030248175.1 Microlaimidae sp. YZB2_3 | reverse complement strand
ATTTTAAATTTAAAAATCTTCTTAATAACCACAAAACAGCGGTACAATAACGTGCAATTTATATTGACTTGCGGCTCATTTTGCCGTGATGAACTAAACAAAATAATTTTTTTTACCTGCATTTTTGACGTTCAGCAGTCGGTTATAATCCGCGCTTTTGTTGGAATGGCGACCGTCGAACAGCGGGCTTGTAGATCCTTTCGCCCCAGAATCTCTGGAGCTCTCAGCTCGTTTTTCTGACTTCACCCAGGGTGACCACCTGCATAACCGAAAAAAAAATTAAAATCGCTTGTAACAAATTTTTAAACACTGAATTACTTGCACGCGTAATAATGGGAAGAAATTAATAGGTAAACAATATCGTCTAGACAGTTCAAAATTTTTTGTAACCGTCTAGTAAATTTTTAGTCCAAACTAGCTACCTAATGAAGTAGTTCTTTACCTTGCTTTTTATTAACAAAAATAAAAAATAATCCTTTAAAAACGTATATCATCTATTCTCTTAATCTAAACCTTTGCTACAGGCCCTTTTTTTTATTTTGCTTATTGCATGCTTTATTGACTTATGTTATTCTAAATTGTGATCGCATTTTCTATTTTTTTTGCTTTTGTATTGTACGTAAATTGTTGCTGTATCGTAACGTGTACAACATATTTTCACTCATCTTATCTTATAATAAAATAGATTGTACCCGAAAAGTATTTCGGTGTGTAAATTACTTTGGTTCGTATACGGCCGACGCTGAAAATTAAAATGCAGACATGAAGGAACCAAATAAAATTGTGCGGTATCGACGTTCTCAAAAAATTAAAAGTGAATTTTTTTTATGTTTTATCTTTTCAGAATTCTACAAAAATAACCAACTTTAGCCCGGGGTTGTTCGTTCGTTTGAAAAATTTACATTTAGGTTACAAATTAAGTAATTTAAATATTTGCGATTAAAATACAGTTTATAATCTTTGTTATTAATCCATTTAGTTAAAAATTTTAAATGTTTTTGTTGTTAAAAAGTCGATTCTTCTATACTGGAATATGCGGTCAGCTAGATTTTATTTGCCGAGTGCTTTGCATTAATGTAGTTCTAATTAATCAGGCGCGGGTCTATTTTTTTGCGAAAATAATATTTGCATTTTCCGGTAGACGGCAGATAATTATTTCCGTTTGAAATGGCTACTGATCAGGCGGTCAACAATTGCATATCGTTTTATTTATTTTTTGGGGAAATGAAAACAGTTTCCCTCTTTCAAAAAAAAAAAAAACAAAACAAAACAAAACAAAAAAAACCGCGCACTATGGGAAATGAAAATTTTCGATTCCAAGTTGGTGCATAGAATACCATCTTGTTTAAGAGATTCTTTGGTATCGGATATTGGCGTAGTGGAAGAACGCACGTCTTGCACACTAAAGCTGGATTTTTGATAATATTAATATTGTTATTATATAATATTTGGTTGCGCACTTAGCACCGAGTAAGATCAGCCTTGTGTATACTGCTTCATGCGAAATAAATAAACTTAAACATAATAAAACACTGTTAAATCGAACCAATTTGTTGTTTAAAGTACAGTAGTTTAACGTAGTCTAACAAACGAATATACAATATTCAATTATTTTTCAGCTCACCTCATCCTCCAGTATCGTCGGGGTCGATGGAGAATCCCTGGCTGGACGGGCTGCGTCCCTTCCGTCCGCTCGTTTGACCAGCTCGGGGACGTTTTGTTTCACCAACTGGCTGCTCTCCAGTTTCTCCGCGATTAGCCCGCACTCCGCGCGCATGCTGGTGAAATAGCCCTCTTGATCGCAGGAGAACAGGGAGAGGGAGTCGGTGCTGGGCGCGGGCGACTCCCTTTTTTGCTCGCCCACTTTTGGAAACTCAACGGGGAGGTGTCTGGAGGGCATGGAACGCAGGCGCCCGAATTGGGTCGCCCAGTTTTACGCGGCGGTGGAGGCGGCGGCGCGGGGCTCCACCGCGGCGTTGCTTCGCAGATGTCCGGAATGTTCAGCTGGAGCCGCGCTTGCTGCAGTAACCGTTTGTCTCATTTCTGATACAAAAACAATTTTTTTAACATAAAAATAACAATAATAGGAGATTTTATGACCAATATAATAATAACATTAGGCTTTGAAGCTCCTGAAATTCTAATTGTTTTACTTGTATGGAGCTTTCGAAGCTTCCATATTAGAAGATAAAATTATCACTAGCCCTTAGACAAAATGATGCCTGAATTTTTTTCTCACGGCGCAATAAGAATTAGAAAGGATTAGAAATAAAAGAAACTGTATTCAAAATATACTGCACGCACCTATTACCCAGACCTGGGCTCTGTCCACCCCCGGGGTTTTACCCGGGGGGGGGGGGAATTCCAAAATGGGAGGAGCACGGGGGGCAACCTTTTTGAAACGAGTGGGGGCAATAAAACGTGGAGCAAGCAGGAGAAAAAAAAAGCGAAACAAACGAAAAAAAGAGAATAAAGAAGAAAAAAAAGAGACAAAAAAGCGAAAATAAGGTAAAAATAGGTTTAAAATGGCTTAAAATACATTGAAATAGGTTAAAAGCTGCAAAATTTTCGCGATGATGGCGTCATTATAGGTCAAAATGGCACCATAATTACTAAGTACTTTTTTCATTTTTGGGCAGGGAGTGGGGGGAAATCCTCCAATAAAGCGGGAGAGGGCATTTTCAGACCGTGCACAGGACTGTATTACCGCTATCATTTTTTTTTTAATTTAGCGTCTTATCCTTTGTACAAGAATTGCAATAATGGGGGCCGGGTTAACCGCTGCTGGGTAGCTGGGATAAAGGGTTAACTTTCACCTTGTCATAGCAGTGCAATGGTTTCCAACAAATACTAAAATACATTGCGGTTCCCTCCTCCCCATAAAAAAGCAGCATCAATTTTTTTTAATTCTTAATTTTTAAACTGTAATCACTGATTTTTATTTTGTTAACGCTTAAGGCATTCATAGTTTACAAGCAGCATCAAATATTTGGTTTAAATAACAAAAAATACATAAAGTATAGTGAATATAACAAATTTTTAATGCTTTAAAAAACAATTTTTAAAACTAAAAAAAAACTATAGATAAAATATTTATCTTTGTGTATCATGGAATAAAAATTACAGAAATCTATAAATTTTTTGTTGAGATATTTTTTTTTAGAAATTTATATTTTTTTTAAAAAATATTTTTTTTTATTTAATGTGTTGTTATACCTGCTGCATAATAGTTAGGATTATCGTAACTAATTCTTATTAAAAACATTTCCCTCAAAATCTTTAATGGCCTTGGGTATGCACTTAAAATTTTTATACAAATCAATATGCAATAATCCAGCAGATATTAGGTTGAATGACCATGAATGTGACGCTTCCTATAAATTGCGATTGCAATGCGCGGATAATTGTTCTGACTAACACCTATGGAGCGTCCCTATTGTCTGACATTATCTCACATCCTCATTTTCTGACCACTGGATTTGCCATTCTCATGATAACACAATAGTGCTATGATGAAATATACATAACATTATTTTTTAGGTACCAAATAAAATCCATTTGAGCAATAATTACTGATAAGCAAAAAAAAACTTTTGAGACTTTAAAAGTATAAAAACCAAAGTTATATTTTAAAATGTTATTTTGGTAAATTTTTTAGCAATTTTTTTTCGGATTACTTGAGTTATTTTATTTAAACAAATAACTCAAAAAATTGTTTATTACTTCTGATAATAGATGTAAACTTCTTTTTAAGTTACGAAAACAACTTTTAAAAGTTAGAAGTAAAACAAAGAATACATTTTGAAGTTGTAACAACATCTAAGTAAGAACTTAAGAAACCGTACACAAATAAAAATTGATTTCAAGTAATTTATAAAACTTTCAAAAGTCATAAAAAACGTTAAATTAATAACAAAAATCAAAAGTCGCTACGAAAACTAAAAATTCAAACCACGTCAGGATTTTAAGGACCCTCAAAATGTCATAGTATTCGTGATCACGTTATATATGTTTCGCTCTGTGGGAATGGTTGTGGGAGGAGCTAATAGAATCACTTTTAGCCAATTAGTGCTTGGAAAAAAATTAATCTTCAATAAATGAAAGATCTACTTTTTTCATAAGCACCAATTGGTTAAAAGTGATTCTTTAACGTTATAACTCTGTAAAGAATATTAAAACTGAAGGATTTCCGTTTAAATGGGGGGGGGTTTAACTATCGTGAACAAAAAATATCGCAGAAAAACATTTAGGCGTGGTTCATATTGGAGTGAAAAAGTGGGAAAGTGTTCACGTCCGGCGACATCTGCACAGTGTAATACGTCGTTACTACGGCAAAATGAGCCACTGCCATTATAAAATAGATGTGACTGTGACTTATTCTGTAGTTATTAAGGTCCTGTTTTAAATTTAAAATGAGTCACAGGCACACATGTTTTATACGAACTTTGGCTCATTTTGCCGTAGTAACGACGAATAGTGCGTAAACGCGTGTTTTTTCACTTTTCACTTTTTTACGTCACTTTTCACTCCAATGTGAACAAGCCCTTACCTTCCGATAAGGTCCAAAGACCCGTTGGATGCCGAAAAAGACGGTCTTCTGCGTTCCGTTTGCCCCTGGTGTCCGGCCAGAAGGGACCCGTAGCCGGAGGAGCTCCTGTTCGACTTGCGCCAGCCGCCGGGCGGAGATCTTTCTTCGCCGGTATCTTCGGCTCCCGGCTCTTTTTTGTTCCATTTGTTCCTGGGGTTTTGTTGCCTTAGGGCGGTGGCCAGCTGCAACACCTGGGAGGAGGTGGAGGAAATGGGGAGGCTGAATTTTGCCGCAGCGCTGCCCGTTTTAAGGCACAGGTCCGTCCGGCGCAATGGGAGATTTTCGTAGTCCGAATCGCGACGGGAGGCGGATTTGGCGGCGCGGAGACTCAAAGAGCGGCGGAAGATACGCTTCAGGGTACTTTGATCCCCGGAACCTGGATCCCCGCCGATTACGGGATCGGGCACGACAGCGCCATCCAGGGCCACCGGATGTTTGCGGAGGCTGGAGTAGATTTTCTCCTCCTGCTGTTGTTTTTTGGACCTCCGCAAAGAATGGAACCTAAAAATTAATTAACAGGAATACTTTACATTTAAAATTTAATAAATGAACCTATTAAAAATTAAAATTGCTAGCTTGTTGCATTTCGTTTTAAGACAGAAATAAGTAGTAAATAGTTTTATTCTACGTTTTAACCTGATAAAATACAGGCCTTCGTCAGGAAATTTTAACGTAAGTGGGTAAAAACCCACTTTCGTTAAAATTTCCTCACGAAGGCCTGTGTTTTATCAGGTTGAAACGTACATAAAACTATTTACTACTTATTTCTGTCTTAAAACGTCATGCAACAAGCTAACAATTTTAATTTTAATCATCAACAAGACAGCCCTAAAAGACTCTGTACTATTAAAAATTACTCTAAATTGAAATTACAAAAAAAATTTTATAACATGTGAAATATATTAAAAATCTTATAGTTGGTCGCATAGACACATACAATGTATGGTTTCCTTTTTTTTTTTTTTTATTGATTTCTGTTCTGTCAATTTTAAATATATAAAAAAATAGATATTGTATTATTTAAAATTTAAATTTTATATTCTCTAAAATAACGTTTGTTTATGACTATTAAGGTGAGCGCGTTTTCGTCATCTATAACTACAACTGAAACATAGATAAAAAAATAAAATTTCTACGTTGCTAATGTTCTCGGTGTAGTACTATATTTATGTTTCGTTTTGCGGTTTTAATAGTTAGTAGTTATAAAAGTTAAAAAATAAGTAAAATTAATTTTTTGTTTTTTCTTTTTTCTTTATGGAAAAAAACAGAAAACAACTTAGGAAAAAAAAAAGAGGGTCCCTGGGGATCAATAGAGTGAATGAGAAGAGAAAAACAAAAAAATATAGAGAAGAAATTTTCGTTTTTGTTCCTTTAATGATATAAAAAACAAAGAAAAAAAAAAAAATCTTTTGATGAGATGATGATGGAGAAAAAAAAAAAAATTTTAAAAACTCTTTATAATATTTTTTTTTTGTCTTTTTTTTGTTTTGAAAAAAACAATTTTAAAACCCAAATTGGTGGCCGAAATTAAGGCGTGGCCGAAATTAAGTCAGTTACCCTATATTATTTGAAATTCAAAAAAAAAATTAAATTGAAATAAATAATTTTCTACTTACCGGTTAACGGTGTCGGATAAGACTCTTGGAACTCGAATATTATTCCGTCTCTGGAATGGCAACACATCGTAAGGCGATTCATTTTCCTAAAAATCATTTTTTTTAATAAAAATGAAAAAAAAATTAATATAAAAGTTTTTTCTTCGTTGAAATAGGAGAAACTTTCATTTTTATGGTCTGTAAAATGATATGCATTTGTAAAAAACAAGCAGATATGTATAGGTAACGCTCAAGTAAAATTATACTAAAATAATATCAGTGTGTGTTTAGACTTTTTTGTTCGTTAAAACTGTAAAATCAAAAATATTGTTTTTTATATGCGGCACCACATTGTATACAGTAAATATGTTCATGAAAAGTTTTTTTCATAAATTGAAAATTAAGAAACGCCTTGGGTTTGGTTTACATGTTAGTAAAGTCTTCACGACTATTTCAACTGATTATTTTTTATGACACTAAAAAACGCAAGCGATTTCTTTGTATTTTTGAGTAAAAATTTACCATTTAGGTCCACGATTTTTTTAAATTTTCAAGAAAACTCCGAAAATCGCATGGTACACGATTAGTTTGTAATGCTTATTGGTTTAAAAACATTCAAACGACACTTTTCGTCAGAAGTAAAACCAGGACTTATGCATTATTTTTTTCAGAAAAACAAAAAAACCCGCCCCATTTCATTTTCTTGATAGGTCCATCTTCATCTATCTCCAAAGAAGTTCAATATCAGTTTTGTCGTCTCCAAAGACTTAGTAGTTAAGCCTTCACACCCTTTCTTATGCACCCCTTCTTAGTTCACCCCTGCGCTTGGGGGGTCTCTTCTTTCTTTTTTTGCCCCGCTGTCTGTCCGGAGCCGGGCTTTTGGCTTGTCCTTTGGACTTTGTCCAAAGGACGTTTTGTCATAAGTATGAATAGACCTTTAGCTGCACAATTTTACTTCCATGTAGATAATATATTTCACCATCTACATGTGAAATGTAGCAGAAAGAATTGTTTTTGTTATAGTATAACAGAAGAAATATATTCCATGTCGAAAATTGTTTACGTATGTTACGAGGAAAATCAACGGGAAAGTTAACCCGGCTAGTGCTTACCGGACCGTTGGGACTCTTTCAATACAAATTTATTGTTGAATAGAAAATATTATTAAATACGTTACAATACATTCATTCCATAATAATGTTATTTACTTGGTGAGAAAATTAATTATTAAACAATATAGTAATAAGTGTTATAATGATCAATACCCAGGGGTGCGTATATCTCCCGATAGCGTAATAATTTAATTTAATCTATATTTTAAAACAGTTTTAATTGATACCCAGGAGTCTAAATTACATTTTCATAAAAGTTTCGTATGTGTAAACTCAAAGCGAGATATAACCGCTTTCAAATTCAAATTTTGTCACCAGTGTAACTTATTTTATTTTTTTTAAATTTTTTTTTATCAACAACATCAAATCTGCAACTTAATTGCCGCCAATATAAAATACAATTCTAACAAAATATCAATGAACATAGCTATCTGAACATGCATGGATATACTATTTTTACAACCAACCCCATCACGACACGACACGTGAAAAAATAAGAAAAAATTTCAATATTTTGAATATTATCAGCAAGCGAACTAAATAAAACCTTAAAATGTAAATGAAAATGAAGGATAATGTCTTTATTAAACTCATTTAAACGTTTCGACAAACTACAGTTGTCATCATCAGTAAGATCTAAAAATAAATCTAAATAAAACCTGTTCAAAAGTAATTGAGACTGGAAAAAACGATTCAGGTGAGCATATATCGTTAACGGTACGGTTGATTTAACCGATAATTATATTACTGTATCTGTACCTTACACTCTATAAAAAATTGTATAAATCAACCGTATTATTCCCGGTAAGGACGGGGTGCCTGAATTGGGTAAAACAGTTCCCTGCCTCCTATGTTGAAGCATATAAAGTTTGGGTACCTGCCTCCTACCTGCCTCCATCGGAAATTTTCCTGCCTCTTACCTACCTCCACCCTGCCTCCTACCTGCTTCCGAGGCAGTTTTGGCTGCCTCCTACCTGCCTCCTAACCTTTATATGCTTCAACATAGGAGGCAGGGTCACCTGCCTCCTACCTGCCTCCGAGGGAGTTTTACCTGCCTTCACCCTGCCTCCTACCTGCCTCCACCCTACCTCCTATCCATCCATAGGTGGGCAACCCAGTGGCGTGCCCAGGATTTCATTTCGGGGGGCGGTCTGGGGGGGTACATACTAACCCTGAAGGGGGGTCTGGGGGCGGCAGCCCCCCAGGAATGGGGGGTCTAGGGGGCAAGAGCTCCCCGGCGGGGTCAAGGGACAGAGCCCCTTGTCAGGGGGTCCGGGGAGCAGAATGCCCTCGGGGGAGAAAATTTTTAATTTAAGGCGCTAAATACACTAAAAATTTTAATTTCAGATAATAATTAGTACAAAATTTAAGGTTTTTTTATCCCTATTACATTTAAAACATGTGTTTAAAACGTTAATATAAGGTTAATAGTGTTTATAGTAGTTTTATTTAACATGTATGCCTTAAATATTGAGCGGCAAAATCGATTTGAAATTGAAAAACTGAGATAAATTGTCAATTTAAACTACCCGCGAAGCGGGGAAAATTTGGTTTTTTGACTATTAATATGCTTTTGGAAGGCACCAGGAAAGTTTCTGCATTAATATTTAAGAAAAAAAAATTTCTCTCCCGAAATTCAAAAAACGTAAGGGTCCCCCACCCTCACGAAAAATCTGGCTTTGCCGGTTTTCGGGGGGGGGGCGGCCCCCCCCCCCCCCCCCCTGGGCACGCCACTGGGGCAACCCTCTGGATTTTGGGGGTTATACCCGACCCCCGAAATTTTTTTGGGGGGAGGGGGTTTCTCAAAATTTTTTTGGGGGGTATATCTCAAATACCCCATTTTTAGCGTTTTTAGTACTGGAACCCTTCAAATTTTTAAGGAGGGGTGTCCGGGGTATCCCCAAATTTTAGGGGGGGGTTTCGGCTATAATCGGGATTTTTTTGGAGGGGGTATAACCCCCAACCAACCCCTCCCCGTCCATCTATGCTCCTACCTGCCGCCACCCTACCTCTATGCTGCCTCCGAGGCAGTTTTACCTGCCTTCTACCCACCTCCAGTTTTCGGAAGGCAGGTTCAAGAGCCGTCCTTACAGCGTTATTAGCGCAATATGCTCACCTGAAACTTTTTCCCAGTCTTAATCATTTCTAACAGACTTTAATATTCATACCTTAAAAGGCCTTTGCTCGGCGTAAATCACCCCGGCCGACGTTTGGCATTCCTCGCTCAACAAACATCCCGGTCTGACCGCGTCTCCAGAGATCTTAGTCGGCTTTCCTCCGGAGATCTTCATGGAAGATCTCGACCTTCCGTCGGAGATCTTTATTGGAGATCTCGATCTTGATTGGGCAGCCCAGTCGGCCTGACAGTCTGGGTGCAGGGAGGGGAGGGTACGTCTCCGCTGGGATCGGGGTCTCCTTTTTGGGACCGGCGGGGGCAATTTGACCCCCTCCATGGTTTCCACTGGTTTTTGAACCCCCGTCGAACGTTTCAAACTGGCTCCCGACGTGTCGATCGCTACTACGGTGCCCTAAAATAAATCACAATGAGAATTCTCTCAAACATGTTAGCAGTTTTTTCAACCATTAAATATTAAAAACCAAGAATATCAAATAAATAAATACTTGTTTGAAATAAATAATATACTTGGTTTCCAGTAAACTTTGTAATGGTTGAAAAGACTGCAGCATTTGCAGGTGTTTCATTCACTACAAACTGGTAAAATCAATAACACGATTGAGAGAAAAATAAAAAAGATGTTTAATACTAAATTTACTTCCAAAAATTTATCGATAGGGTAAAAATACTACCAAACTTTTGTTCAGAAAAGATGGTAAATTACTTTGAATTAAGCAGCTCACAAACGTTTGAAAAGTCCGTTCGGGACTATATTGACCACGGAGTGTAGATACTCAAAATATGGTCAAAACCGTCAACGCACCGTTTTTTAAAAAAAAATTCTGAAAAGGAAACGATCTCTGCGGCTCGTATTCGGAAAACTTTTAGTCGTTGTTTTAATTTATTAATGACACTGCCATTTCAGAATAACCAAATCAAGCTAATTGCTTATTTTGTATTATTCTTTTTTGAATATTTATATAAACAATTTCCACATTTTAAGCTTAAGAGCAACCTTTCGTTCGAAGCTTTATAACTTAAAAAACTAATTAAAATTAAAATCGCAAAAAAAAATTTAGTTTTGGACTTATTTTTTAAATTGAAGTTAACTTTTTAAATTTTCATTTTGAGAGTGGAAACACACGAAACATTCCGAAATATTCCAACTATTTTACCCTAATTAATAAACAAACTGTTGCCATTTGATAAAAAAAAGAAAACCAGTTAAAGCACCCAATCATTTGGTACCTTTTTCCTATTTCTATTAAAATTTTTAGATTTTTGTTTCATGATACTCTGTAACTCAAGAATTTATTTAAGGAGCGGTAACACATGAAACCTCCCCGAACATCTGGAATTTATACGTACCTTACTTAATAATTTTATCGCCTTTTATTTTACAATCGCTCGGTTGTATTCGACAAATGCGAAACCAACTAAAGCTCCAATTTCGTTTCAGTCCTAGTTTTTAAATTCCATTAAAATTTCAGATATTCATTTAAATAGTTGTAACACACAAAAAAGTTTTCCTGAATATCGAAAATTAAGGTACATTAATTAAATAATCCCACCGGCCTCATTTTTACAAAAAAAAACACCGAAAACCCTGTTTCGTTTCGTTTTTTTAAAAGTTTTATGTTATCACTTTACAATTAAAATTTTAGGATTTTCATTTCAGGGGTGGTAACATAAAAAAAATCCCTGAATACCGAAATTAAAACGTACCTTGCATCGCCGTGCGATAGCGGAGACGCGCTGTTCCGGCGTGGGGAGGTGCGGGCGGAGATCAAAGGGTGCCGACTCTTCCGTTTCTCCGACACTCGTCAAAGGATCCCGCTGAAAAAACGTCAAAGGATTATATGAAGACATAAAAGTTTTTAATTACTGGGCTAAAACGGGGTAGAAACCGCCCAGGTGGGCCGAACAAAAAATCTGGACTCGAATCCGGAGCACCAATTTACGGAGCTCCGGAGCATTCCTCGGAGCTGCATTTGTCAAAGGATATTGCTGAAAAACGGCAAAGAATAATATGAAGACATTAAAGTTTTCAATTATTTGGCTAAAAAGGGTCGAAACTGTCCAGATGAGCCGGACAAAATTCCTGGTCTAAAACGGCTCGCTTCGTTCGATTTCACCATGCCAATAAAGTACTATTCTAATCTAATAATTTTAGCAGTTTTTAATTTATTTTTTAGCTACTTAGTGCGACCGAAAATAGAAGCTAATTTTTTTAAACTTGTTAAAAACAATACGACCAACTCAAAATTCAAAAACAATTAGTTAAAATAATTTTTAAGGTCAAGTTAGCTTCAAATTATTAGATTAACCTTTCGTATGGTCCAGAGAGAAAGAAAAAATCAAATGAGAGAGCTTTAGAAAAATTAAATTAAAAGCGAAAAAGAATCCTTAGTTTATATCTCACAATTAAATTTATTTTGCATATAATGCCAACCCCTCCAAAATTCATCTATCTATTATAGAGGTCCGGGTTTTTCATTGTAAAAATGCTTAAATATAACAACAACTGAATATATGTCTGAAATATGAAATGCTTTTTAATTGATTTCCTACTGATATATTACAATCCTATTTGTCAGTGCCCTTATGAAGGCAAGTGTCTAAATCAGGCAATGACCGGATCAACAGCGATCAAGACAACATTTCCAGCAACTTTCCAACAACAACAACTTTCCAACCAACAACTCAGTTAGTTTTTAAATACGAAAAAAAGTTTTGGAACACTGATGTCTAATAATATTGGTTTGTCATTATTAATCAAGCGGTCCATGAAAGCGCAAGTGGACCTCATCTCAATCAGTCAGTCAACCAAAAAAAACTGCGGCAAAAAACGCATAAAAACTGACAAGTCGACGCCAGCACGGCAGCCCTCCGTGCAGATAGTGTCTTCTCAGATAGATAAGGCTTCTTTGTTAGCTGCAAAAAATACTGAAACCCATTAACAAGTGTTTTAAAGAGTAAAAAAGGGCGAAAAAACAGCATTTATTAGCAGCAAACAAAGAAATTTTATTAAAGTCTCAGTGTGTTTGAATTAGTAATATGTCCCCGCTTTTTGAAGTTCCAGACCTACTTTATTTTGTGTTAATTTTCTAAATACAATAATAAAAACATAATGTCAAATATCATATTTCGAAAAATGTATGAGGAAAATACTTTAGAATGTTTAAAAAACATTTTAAGGTTTAAAAATACTACTAAAATAACTTAAAACATATTTCAGGTTATCATGGCTTTTAGATCAATCATACATATCGTCGTTATTACGGCAAAATGAGCCACTTATCATTATTAAATACACAGCAATACTGAACTGAACCAAGAACAAACAAAAAAAAGAAGATATTTGTTTTGAGATATTTAAAGAACTTATTTTGGTTTTTAGAAAGCGCTTTTTAAACCGTAACTGCGCGTTACTCGTTGGTGTTTTTCGCTGCATGATGAGTCGCGTTACCGCCACATTTACTTTAAAATCGGAAAAAGTAACTTTCTTTGGCTTCTAACGCTACATCATTTCCAAAAAATATCATGCCAAACGACGAAGTATTAAACAATTATGGTATTATTCAGATTTTGCGCCATTCCAGATTATGCCAAATGACCAAGCATTAACAATTATTATTATTCATTTTTGGCGCGAGTTCAAATATCATGCCAAACGACCAAGTATTAAACAATTATTATTATTCATTTTTGGCGCCATAGAAGTTGTTGTTTGTTGATTTGCGATATTCTTTGAAGAAGCATATGATTTTTCACCTGGGTAAAATTTCTCTTTATGTAGTCCTAAAGATAAAATTTGTAATAATTTTGTTAAACTAAATTTGTTGCCTATTTCTACTAAAATAATAAAAGCTTTTCATAAAATTACAAAAATGATGTTCTACAATATTGACAAAGTAAGCTTCAAAACGATGACATTCAATATCTTCAAAATGTCGGGGTTGATAATCGTGGAAGGACAAGCAGCTCCATTGGCAAATTCATCCATGTTTATCCACGTCGAATCGAACTTTATCTAATTGGTGGGTGTTTGTTTGCCAAAACCATCGACCTGTGGGTTCCAATTTTAGAAGTTGCTTCATATAAGCCTAAAGAATTGTACAATTTATATTTTTAAAATTAAAAAAAAACCTTAAGGTTTGGTTTTTTTTTTTTTAAAAAAAGAAAACAGTTCTTCAGCAAAAAAAATTTTTAGTAATTTGTTAAAAGGATTTTAAACATTCTTTGGAGGTCTCGCAGAGAATAATTAGGGCATACCCCAGGTTTTGCCACAATTAAGCAAAAACAGCGTTTTGCTCTTTAAGTTTTTAAAGTTCAAGTTTGAATCGCAATGTACACTAACAGTATGCAAATTTTCACATTTTTTGTGGTTTCTCATTTCCAAGAGAAAAAAACTAGCAAAAAACTGTTTATAAATTATTTTTTATTTCTTTGAGAAAGTTTTTGCTTAATTTTTTTTAACTTTAAAGCTTTTAAGTATTTTAAGTTTTGTATGACAAGGAATCGAATAGACTTTCTTATAACATTTAAATACAATTTAGTTCAAAATAATAAGGTGTTTTCTAGGCGATGGAAAATATTTAAATTTAGAATTCAAAATTTAAATTTTTCTGGCTTATCTAAAGTGTAGCTTTTTGTAGCTTTATTTATTTATTTACTCTCAGGTTAACAGTGTGGATGCATTAAACTGCTCACAAATGCTCAATAACAATAGACTAATTCGGCATCAGGCGTTTTACACAATGAATAAAATTTAATTGAATGAATTTAATTAAAAATCCTTCAAGAAAATATTGTTTTGCATTATTGTTGTGGATTTTACATACGTAAACAATCATCCAAAAAATAATTTTTCCAAAAAACAAAACACCAAGTAAGTATTATGCAGCTATATTCTATCTACCAAAAAAAAAGAAAAAAAAACTAGTTATAATTTATGCGTCTCGATACAAAAAGTGAAAAAGGGGTTTCAGTGGGATTTGATCTCCAAAATAAAATTCTAGAATAAATTTAAATTCCCAGTACAAAAAATGAAAAAGAGACTTCTTTGTGATTTGAACTTCCGACCTCGCAGTCTGAGGCCGACCGCCTTGAAACCACTAGACCATAGGACCATCTGCTGACTCCGGAGAAGACTTAAAAACGCTACCACAAAACGCGGGTAGTGACCCCTAAGCTGGTGAAAGATCGACCTAACCGATTCGATCAGAAGCAAAAATTTCACTCTGGCGGAACAGGTAGTAGCCGACTGTTGCATAATAGTGCATTAAAAATTGATTAAGCATATGTAAAAGTTAGCCCAGTGGGAATAAGATGGCAACATATTGTTATTTTAAAGGGAAGCGGTTTATTATAACTGAAGAGAGGAGCAGTTTATTTTAAAAAAACTGACAAATATTTATACTATAGGCAAGCCAAACGTAGCTGCAACAGTGTGTTCACGTGTTCATTAAACAACTATTTTTTTATGTCACAAAATAAAAATTATTCCTAAAATATCATCTGAAGTTGATTTCTTTTTTCAAATCTTTTATTTTCTGAATTCTGATTGGCTGATATGAGTGACGTCAGATTCTCGTGATTTAAGTTGTTACTTAATGGGGGGCATTTTTCAGTCCAACGAACAACTGTTGCAGCAACGTTGGGTTTACCTTTAGTGATAGTGGCACACGACAATTCATAAACTTGCAGCTCATAAGAGCTGCTAATTTAATAATGCAGTCTGCAAAAACATCAAACCAGGCCTCGCTTATGGCGTAAGTCTCCAGGCGTTATCGCCCAAACCGCGATCTGTCCGTTTCTAAGCGTGTAAAAATACCTCAGACGATATCCGTCCCGCCTATTCACTTAGTCTTCAGGTGTTAATGCTAAAGCAGTGATCTTTTTTTGTTCTGTCCCGCATCTAAAAATACATCCAGCCAGCCGTCAGCCGACTCCAGCCGTCCGGTTCTCGCAAAACTCGTGTATGAAAATTTACAGTTTTTCCTCCCCTGCCAGTGTTCCTTCCTTCTTTTTTCTGCATGTAAAACCAAAAATATATAATACTATATATTATATTAAGGAAAAAATATGACACTCAGTCTCAGAAGCGAAACTATTTGGTGCCATTTTTTGAGCACTGCCATTAAGTGTTGTGCGCATATTTGCGCATATCCTAGAATGCTAACTCGAACGCACTGCATTTTGAAGTACACTGCACTTTTTTGGCAATCTTGTGCGCATATATGCGCATATACTGCACATAAAATAGCACAACCGCGGGAAACAAAAAAAATAAACCGACTAAAAAACCACTATTTAGTTTGCACACTGTACACAAAATACAAACTTTTAGTATAGACATACAAAAATAAAATCCAATGCAATACACAAAAAGATCTATTTATGTATTGCATTGGATTTTATTTTTGTATGTCTATACTAAAAGTTTGTATTTTGTGTACAGTGTGCAAACTAAATAGTGGTTTTTTAGTCGGTTTATTTTTTTTGTTTCCCGCGGTTGTGCTATTTTATGTGCAGTATATGCGCATATATGCGCACAAGATTGCCAAAAAAGTGCAGTGTACTTCAAAATGCAGTGCGTTCGAGTTAGCATGCTAGGATATGCGCAAAAACACTGCTAGATTTTTAGCAGCCATACACGAAATGCTCAAAAGAAAGTGTTTGATATGCGCACAACACTTAATAGCAGTGCTCAAAAAATGGGACCAAATAGTTTCGCTTCTGAGACTGAGTGTCATATTTTTCCTTAATATATTATATAGTATTATATAATTTTGGTAAAACTATCTTAGACGTTAGCTGTCCGGGTGTCGCTAAACTTGAGTAGAAAAAATCTACAGTTTTTTCTGCCTTAGCAGTGATGCTCTTTTTCCTGCATGTAAAAGTACCTCAGAAGTCAGCTGTCCAGGTCTCGCTTATATCATGTCAGTATCCAGTTCCTGTACCCAAGCAGCGAACTTTATGACTTAAAAAACCTACTTTACAACCCGATTCCGCGCGGTATTTCTTTCCCATAAGCGGTGTAAAAAATTCGTCAGCTGCTGTTTATACAGCGCCTTACACTGGCCGTTAAATAGTATTTAGATTTAAGAACATTAAACTTTTTGCCTGATGAGCTTGTAAGCAAAACACATGTTGTAAGCTAGACCCATATGGGCCTGGTTTGATGTTTTTGCAGACTGCATTATTAAATTAGCAGCTCTTATGAGCTGCAAGTTTATGAATTGTCGTGTGCCACTATCACTAAAGGTAAACCCAACGTTGCTGCAACAGTTGTTCGTTGGACTGAAAAATGCCCCCCATTAAGTAACAACTTAAATCACGAGAATCTGACGTCACTCATATCAGCCAATCAGAATTCAGAAAATAAAAGATTTGAAGAAGAAATCAACTTCAGATGATATTTTAGGAATAATTTTTATTTTGTGACATAAAAAAATAGTTGTTTAATGAACACGTGAACACACTGTTGCAGCTACGTTTGGCTTGCCTATAGTATAAATATTTGTCAGTTTTTTTAAAATAAACTGCTCCTCTCTTCAGTTATAATAAACCGCTTCCCTTTAAAATAACAATATGTTGCCATCTTATTCCCACTGGGCTAACTTTTACATATGCTTAATCAATTTTTAATGCACTATTATGCAACAGTCGGCTACTACCTGTTCCGCCAGAGTGAAATTTTTGCTTCTGATCGAATCGGTTAGGTCGATCTTTCACCAGCTTAGGGGTCACTACCCGCGTTTTGTGGGTAGCGTTTTAATCTACTCGGGAGTCAGCAGATGGTCCTATGGTCTAGTGGTTTGAGGCGGTCGGCCTCAGACTGCAAGGTCGGAAGTTCAAATCTCAAAGAAGTCTCTTTTTCATTTTTTGTACTGGGAATTTAAATTTATCAGAATTTTATTTTGGAGATCAAATCCCACTGAAACCCCTTTTTCACTTTTTGTATCGAGACGCATAAATTATAACTAGTTTTTTTTTCTTTTTTTTGGTAGATAGAATATAGCTGCATAATACTTACTTGGTGTTTTGTTTTTTGGAAAAATTATTTTTCGGATGATTGTTTACGTATGTAAAATCCACAACAATAATGCAAAACAATATTTCTTGGAGGATTTTTAATTAAATTCATTCAATTAAATTTTATTCATTGTGTAAAACGCCTGATGCCGAATTAGTCTATTGTTATTGAGCATTTGTGAGCAGTTTAATGCATCCACACTGTTAACCTGAGAGTAAATAAATAAATAAAGCTACAAAAAGCTACACTTTAGATAAGCCAGAAAAATTTAAATTTTGAATTCTAAATTTAAATATTTCCATCGCCTCAGAAAACACCTTATTATTTTGAACTAAATTGTATTTAAATTTATAAGAAAGTCTATTCGATTCCTTGTCATACAAAACTTAAAATACTTAAAAGCTTTAAAGTTAAAAAAAATTAAGCAAAAACTTTCTCAAAGAAATAAAAAATAATTTATAAACAGTTTTTTGTAGTTTTTTTCTTGAAATAAACACAAAAAATGTGAAAATTTGCATACTGCTAGTGTACATTGCGATTCAAACTTGAACTTTAAAAACTTAAAGAGCAAAACGCTGTTTTTGCTTAATTGTGGCAAAACCTAGGGTATGCCCTAATTATTCTGCGACCTCCAAAGAATGTTTTAAAATCCTTTTAACAAATTACTAAAAATTTTTTTTGTAGAAGAACTGTTTCTTTTTCTTAATAAAACGAAAACGAAACATAAAGCTTTTTTTCTTTGTAATATGATAAATTCGGTTGTACAATTCTTTAGGCTTATATTGGTGGAAAGCAACTTATAAAATTGGAACCCACAGGTGGATGGTTTTGGCAAACAAACACCCACCAATTGGCAATAAAGTTCGATTCAACATGGATGAACATGGATGAATTTGTCCCCAATGAAGACTGCTTGTCCTTCCACGATTATCAACCCCAACATTTTGAAGATATTGAATGTCATCGTTTTGAAGCTTACCTTTGTCAATATTGTAAGAACATTGTAATTTTATGAAAAGCTTTTATTATTTAGTAGAAATAGGCAACAAATTTAGTTTAACAAAATTATACAAATTTTATACTAGGACTACATAAAGAGAAATTTTACCCAGGTGAAAAATCATATGCTTCTTAAGGAAGAATTGTCGCAAATCAACAAACAACAACTTCTATGGCGCCAAAAATGAATAATAATAATTGTTTAATACTTGGTCGTTTGGCATGATATTTGGAATGGTGCCAAAAATGAATAATAATAATTGTTTAATACTTGGTCGTTTGGCATGATATTTGGAATGGCGCCAAAAATGAATAATAATAATTGTTTAATACTTGGTCGTTTGGCATGATATTTGGAAATGATGTAGCGTTGAAGCCAAAGAAAGTTACTTTCCGATTTTAAAGTAAATGTGGCGGTAACGCAGCTCATGCATGCAGCGAAAAACACCAACGAGTAACGCGCAGTTACAGTTTAAAAAGCGCTTTCTAAAAACCAAAATAAGTTCTTTAAAATATCTCAAAACAAATATCTTCTTTTTAGCCTTATTTAAAAATATATCTCCCTAAATTTCTTATTTATTTTAGTAGTTCTTTGGTTAGGGTAGTGCATTTAATTTTGGCACTTTTTTGTTTTTCCGATGTAACTTTTTACTGTATGGCCCGATTTTCATGTTTGATAGCTCATTTTGAAGCTTTTACAACACTGCGTTGCGTCTTAAAAGTTTCACTGTACGAAAGTTGTTTTTTTTTACTTAATTAAATCGGTTTTTAAAAAAAATGAAAAATTGCCAAAACTAAATGTGTGCATTTAATTTTGGCACTTTACAAACAATCGATTATTTCTCAGTAAAAAAATCAACATTTTTAAAAATTTAAAAGCCTATCATTAATTTCAGACAGTTTTCTTTAATTTAAGCTTCCACTTGTTGTTCAACGTGTAACTGGCAAAAAGTAACAGCTAAAATGCCAAATGGTATCAAAATGGGAAAAATTTGGGAAAAAAGTGCATTTAATTTTGGCACTTTTTAAAAGGACCCCTTAATCGAGTTTAAGTGCAGTGCTATGACCCCTACACATTTCAACGTTGTCTTTTAACTATTTACAACTACACTTTAACACCCGACCACATAATTCAACCCGTTTTTACCTACAGCAATATGTGTGCCGAAATCACACTATTTTATTCAATAACGATTGCTCACCACAGACGCAACGTAGAACCACGGGCACTAAAAATTCGGAAAATAGACCAAATTTTACCAGGACACTTTAATTTTTAAACCAATTTATTGCGTAATCATGAAATGCCATGTTCTAAAAACGAGTAACAATTTTATTTTTTATAAATCACACAATTTCACATAAAAATATCAAAACATAACAAATAAAAAGCTCACGAAAGTCATCTACATAAAATTAGCTCTTATTTCAGCTATCAAACGTCGTATTACGTCCAGGATTACCAAAGATATAGTCCAAAATCAAAAATGTCCAATTTGAAAAAGTGCCAAAATTAAATGGACTACCTTATAAGCAAATGTTTAAACAAATATCTTCTTTTTAGCCTTATTCAAAAATATATCTCCCTAAATTTTCTTATTCTAGATTTTAGTAGTCCTTTGGTTATAAGCAAATGTTTAAACGAATATTTTCTTTTTAGCCTCATTCAAAAATATATCTCCCTAAATTTTCTTATTCTAGATTTTAGTAGTTCTTTGGTTATAAGCAAATGTTTAAACAATTAGGTCAAGAAATAAAAGCACAGTCGATAAAATCTTTATTGTATACATTACATCAGTAGTATGTTGCAACGTGATGATGACCTTTTCCTTCTTTTCCGTGACCCCGCGCACCTTGAAAAATTTAAGAACTATATGAACCAACAGCATCAATCAATTAAATTCACTTCAGAAATTGAACAAGAAAATTCCTTAGCTTTTTTGGACATAAGTGTTAAAAAATGCGACAATAAATTTTCCACATCTATTTATTGAAAGCAAACTTTTAGTGGCGTCTATACCAATTTTTCAAGCTTTATTCCTGAAAGTTATAAAATCGGGCTGTTTTACACACTGCTGTTTCGAATTTACACAATTTGCAGCACAATGAACCAAATTCAAGTTGAAATTTTAAAACTTAAATCTATTTTTAAATTAAATGGTTATCCAGAATGTTTTTTGGATAAATGTATCAAACGTTTTTTTGAAAAAATTTTCTCAATTCCGACCGCTGTTCAAAAACCGGTTCGTGTACCAGCTTGTCCTTTAGTGCTGAGTTTACCTTTTCTCGGAATTTTATCTATACAAACTCACAAACGTTTAAGAATTCTTTTCAAATCAATACCACAAGTTAACTGTAAAATTGTTTTCACTACTTCTTGCCGTATTGGTTGTTTCTTTCAGGTAAAGGACCGAATCCCAAGGCGCTTAATATCTGGAGTGGTATACCAATTTTCGTGCGGTACTTGCAAGAGTACCTACACGGGCAAAACTGTCCGCCATTTCACCACTAGGATATCTGAGCACCTTGGAAGAAGTCCTTTCACTGATCGAAATACCATGCGTAAAGAAAAATCCACGGTATTGGATCACATTCTTGAATGTGGGTACAATGCCTCTCCTAGTGATTTTTCCATTCTATATCATGCCAAGTCTGATTTCCATCTGTTATGTAAAGAAAGCATACACATTGCGCAGGAAAAACCCATTCTCAATAAAAATATTGCGTCCCTTCCACTTCAACTTTTTTAACTGTTTTTCTTCTTTTTTAATGTTTTTTCACTGTATGTTTCAGCTTTTTTTTTAAACACTCTTTTTTTCCCGTTTGTCTTATAGGTTTTCTTGTTTTATTGCATTCTTTCTACCGTATGTTTTACCTTTTTTTTTTACTCTGTATTTTCCAGCTTTAAATAGGTTTATTTTATTAGGCTGTTTTTCCGCGTTTTGTTTTATTGTTTCTTTTCTACAAAATTTAACATTTTTCAAAAAATATTTTTTATTAAAAAAAAATTTTTTTTTACGTTTTTTAACGTTTATGCCTGTTTTACCTATTCTGCTTTTACCACTTACATTTTAATAATAAAAAAATTTTTTTTTGTTTAAAGTTTTATTCATTTTTTTTTACATTACTTTTTTTTATATCCTTTACACATTTCGTATAGTTATATTTTGCTGTATAAAATTTCATTTTATTTTATTCTTTATAAAAATTTTGTAATTTATTCTTAGTTTTAACCGCTTTTATGTGTTTTAGTATTGCCTGATGATGGTGATTCGAAATCGCCGAAACGTTGCAACATACTACTGATGTAATGTATACAATAAAGATTTTATCGACTGTGCTTTTATTTATTGTAAAACTTCGGTTCCCACCGACTAAAAGTTTTCAAAATTAGGTCAAGGGGGGAGATGCGTCAAACGCCTGCTATGTTTGGCCCGCCCACACACGTCAACACTAGCCACACAGGGCCCACAAACAGTAAAAAGGTCGCCTTATAAATGCAACTGTTGCTGGTAATCTTATCATAAAGGGTAAGATGTTAATTAAAGTTTTTGTTAAGAGAGAACAGCCCTGCAAACCTAAGCCTTGCTGCGTTTAACAGTTGGTTCAAGGTTCTTAAAACTTTAAGGGCGTAAAGATTAAAATAATTAATTTTGTAAATTGTTGGAACGTCGGCCTTGTGTGGCCAGTGTCCTTGGCTGAATTCTGACTAAAACTGCGTGTGACCAATGGTTTGAAAATGTTTGACACATCGCGTCTTCTTGCATTCATTCTGACCTGCTCATTCGTCTCCCCTGTTAAGTAGAGCCCAGCTGCTGACCTTGCGCCGATTGGTAAGATGCGTATTATTCAAGTTTTTGTGGAGTTAGGAAAGCAAGCCATGAAAAATTCATTGGTAAAACTTAGTAACAAAATATAAAAACATGTACTTTCTCAGTTTTGTAGTAAAGGCATTTCGCTACATTATCTAGCCACAGGGTCAAGTGTATGTTACTAACTAAACAACTTTTCTTTAATTTCCCAAGGAAGTTTAGGTTATTTACAACTTGGTTAAAAGACACCTGGTCTGGACCATGTAAGTAATAATTTTTAAGGAACTTTTGATAAGTCATGACGAGCGTTGATCACTTCATAGAGGTACTTTTAGTGTCCCTGGTTATTCGCTACATAAATGTTTTGTATTGAAGAAGCAATTCCTTCTGGCAGGCACAGTGTGTTCTATGGCACTAGGAACGGACTGCTTCTTTAATACAAACCATATGTAACTGAAATTTGGAATGTAAGCTTTTTCGCACCAACGCTACTTTATTTCTAGATTTAAGCTCAATTGGTCAAGTAGTTAATTCCAGGTGCTATAGGAGTTTGATTCAATTTGACAATTCTCCTTTAACAAATCAATCCATATTTACTTAGAACAAAAAAAGACTTTTTTGTATTACTTAAAGTTTGTACGCGATGTTTTTTATAATTATTATTAATATTTTTTTTTCACATGACCTAAATTTAGGCTTTATTTATTTTTTATTTTCAATAATTATCGGTTTACTTGACCTATAATTTCAAAAGTTGAAGAAAAATAAATAATTTTTGTTTTTAATTTTTAAATAGCTAGTTGCTTTACAATAAATAAAAACTAGAAACCACCAAAAGCTGAATAAACGTTTTTCAAAAACCTTATAAATGGAAAGGCATAAAGCTACATGAAGTCCAAATGTCAGAAAACACTGATAAAAGTCCCTTGAGAACAAAAAATAGCTATGTAATGTTACAATTTACTGTAAAAAACAACAATTAATAAAATTACAGAAAAAAACAATAAAGGCAAGAGTTTTTGTTTGCTTTTTAGCCTGTTTAAATTACAAATAACTCTGCCTCTGACTTCACTGTAGGATTGGTGCCTGTCTCAAGCCAGGAGCGTCCGTTTAAACTTCAGACGTAGGGAGGAGGGTTGACAAATAGCTATTTCCCGCTGTAAAATCACAGAAAATATCTGTACAAAGCTAAACATACCTCTTTTGGTGTGTTTATGTCAAAGCTGCTACACTTAACTGACTCAGTCGTTAAGTGGCTTTGTACAGCAGCACCTATAGTACTCTCTAACCTTTTTATCCGCCAAAAGTTTTTTTTGAAAATTATTTTTACTATTCAACCATCATTCAATGATTCAAAATCATTAAATATATAATTAACACGCAAAGCCAAAATTAATCAAGCAACTAAATTATTATAGTGTGCTTCTTCATTAATGCTTGCCGTTTTTGTAGTTACTATTTATTTTGATGTTTGCCTTTTTGTCTTTGCTATTGTTTAGTAATGTGTGTGTGTGTTTGTGTGTGTGTGTGTGTGTGTGTGTGTGTGTGTGTGTGTGTGTGTGTGTGTGTGTGTGTATGTGCGTGTGCGTGTCTGTGTGTGTTTGTGTGTGTGTGTGTGTGCGTGTGTGTGTGTGCATGTGTGTGCGCGCGCGTGCGTGCGTTCCTGTGTTTGTATGCGTGCGTCTGTGTCTTTGCATGTGTGCGCATGTGTATGCTTGCGCGCGCGTGTGTGAACTGCAGATAGTAACATGTAGGTTTCTATTTAATTATAATTTTGTTCACTCTGTCTTTCATTGGCTATATGATTTTATCTTTTTTATTATTCTTTTAGTTTTTCAGATCAGCTCAATTTTTCCTAAATTTTTAGGCAAGATGAAGCAGAATAAAACTTTATCCAGGAATGCATCAAACCTAAACCCCTGAAATTCCACCCGTGTATCAACAACTGTTTGGGACTCTAATTAATCTGGACTTCTTACAATTATATACTTCAAAAATTATATTTATCACCATCAAGTATTTTTTAACCTTTACTAACCCGTAGTAACCCTCCACAAAAAACCTGCTGCAATTTTGGTTTTATTTATCCGTTTTTTAGTGATGTACTTAGGTGCTGCTGTCAAAGAGAGATAAATCGGTGTGCTTTAAGCGGCCAACACCTCTTGCGGCATCCTGCCACAAACCACAAGCCATAAATTACAAACTCTTACCAGCGTGGATTGAATCCCCATTTGCGTTGACCATCTGTTATTGGGACGGTATGCCTTTAGACATATATCAAAAAACGGTAAAAAGAAAATAATGGATAAACAATGCAATCTCTACTGATTTTTTTGTAAAATAAAATTTTTGCATCTTGTTGTTTTACGGTTAGTGGTTGTGGTATTAGGTTAGGCATACCGTCTAAAGGCATACAGCTGCAATAACAGATGCCTATTAATAATAATTATAATAACTACTTGGCAATTTTTAGACAATCCTAAAGTAGAAATCACCTTTAAGACATCAAGATCAACTGAAACCAGAATCAATGACACCTTTTATGAGCTTAATAATTCTGATCTTAACAGCTGTTTATTAGAATGCTTCAGGGTGACACCACTTTGTGCAGGAATAAACTATCAAGCAGTCACAGGTTTATGTGAACTAGTGTATCGTGTCCTTGCGAATGGCGCCACACTTCACAGCAATTCTTCTGGTTTTATGCATATGCAAATAAACGAATAAAATTTTGTAATAGTTAGCAATAAAAATCAATGTTTAATTAATAAAAATCTTCGAAATTATTGACTAGTTCGGAATAAGGGTTTTTAAGTGTATGAAAGAGGGTACAATACAGCTAACGCCAATTATATGTAGGGAGGAAATTGAAAAACAGCGAGCGATTAGTAGATTTTACAGTTTAAATATTTCAAATATTTATTGGTTTAATATCTCGACTTCTTCCCTTCAAAATTTCTTAAATATTTCTTAATATTACAAAAAAAAAGAGCATTTTTTGAAGATTTTTTAGTTTTTTGCTGCTTCGTAGGCCGCTTCGCTTTTTTCCTGCTGGCGCACTTGGTTTCCACATTTTTATTGTTTCAATTACAAAAAATGTTTTAAAAGTTTGAAATGGACTTTTTAAAATTATTTTTTAAATTTTGAATAATTTTACAATCAAAACATTAAGAAAACCCCATGTAGGTTGAAAATTAGTTTCAAAGCACCAATTTTAACTTTATTTTTGCTAATTCAAAATCATTGTTCACGAAAATACTATTTTAGTGATGCTTTCTAACTATTATTATGTTTTATCAAAAAACCAAAACTTATTTAGCACATACTGATATGTTAAAGCATTTTAACCTAGTGAAAATATCATCGTGTATCAATTTTAATTAAGCATCGGTTTAAACTAAAAAAAACTAAGAAAACTACGATTTTTTCAATTTTATTTTTTTCTTTTTGTACCTTCTCTTGTACAGTAAAAGACGCTTATTCAGAACTAGTCTATAATTTTAAGCTGTGTGTAAAAACACTTAATATGAAGATAGCCACTGCAGATTTTAATGATTTATAAAAGAAAAAATAACTTTAGAAATTTTTTTGGATTGACAACTGTTTTCATGTTTTAAGTATGTAAAATTTAATTTGATATGGTGTTTATTTATATGTTTATATTTAACAAGAAAAAACTTGTACGTGCTTCTAATAAAAAATTGATTATAAACATTAGTTTTATAGAAACTAATCGGTTGCTAAACAGACAAAAGTCATGCATATTAATTGCAGCTAGTCTTTGTTCATATACCGTAATTTGAAATAAATTAGTCATATTAATTAATCTATGTTATCTACTAAAATAGTATTAAATCAAATATTCAAGAAATGGTTACAAGGTAGGGATAAAAAACTATTCTGCAATTTTTAATTACCACGTGTTAGCCCATTTGGAAAAATTATCCAAGTTGGAGTGAAACTCTGTGAAAGATCACATATAATCATTTTATACAGTTTGGCGTCGTCGGCAAAAAGTTTTACTTGAGTGTTGTTTTTAAAACAATCAGGAAGATCATTAATGTACAAAAGAAAAAGCAAAGGGCCAAGAACACTGCCCTAAGGAACTCCGCTTGTAACATGTTTGAAATCAGATTTTGCGTTTTCAATTATGACGCATTGTCTTCGGTTAGAAAGAGAATCTTTTATCCAGTAAAAAAGCTCGTAACCAATGCCGTATGCTTTAATTTTTAGCAAGAGATTCTCGTGACTGATGGTGTCGAAAGCCTTCGCGAAATCGACGTACGTAACGTCCACAGGTTTTTTCCTATCTAATGCACAAATCCAGTTTTTTAAAGTTAATAGAAGCTGAAGACCGACAGACTTTTTGCCCAAGAAACCAAACTGTTCCTTTGATAATAAGTTGTGTTTTTTTAAATACTTTATAATTGTATCAAATATTAAGCTTTCAATTACCTTGGAACAATTTGATATTAGAGATATTGGACAATAGTTTGAACACAAGCATGCTATACCCTTTTTAAAAAGTGGACACAAGAAAGCGTCCTTCCAATCAGACGGAAGACAACCCGATTTAAGTGAAATTTCAAAAATTCTGGCCAAGGGAATTCGTAAATTTTCAGCGCACATCTTGAGAAAGTAAGAGGGAATATCAACCGGAGTTCTGGAAAATTTGACAGGGAGTTTTTTAAATTTATTCATTACAGGTTCAACAGGAAAAATCACCGTAAGCCCACTGTTTTCGTTTACTTTTTTTGCAAAATCGGGTTGTTTAACGTCGTCCAATGTAAATACAGAGTAAAAATAATCATTAAACGAATTACACATCTCCAAATTATCTATAGCTAGGGAGTCGCCAGGTTTTTTAATAGGCCCAATAAATTTGTTTTTAGACTTTAACTTGGAATTTACAAAACTATAAAAAGCGTTTATATTTTTTGTTAAAGCTTTGTTTGCCAAATGAAATTTTTTAAGTTCGGATTTGTAATTTTTATTGCATTCTTTCCAGGCAGCTTTATATTTAAGACAAAATTTGTTTTTTTTTATAAAATCGTTTTTTAAGTGATAATAATCGCGTTATTTTTGGTGGAAAATAGATTTTGTTACGCTTTTTTATAGTTTTTAAAAGGAATAAACTTATTAATACAATCATGTAAAGTGTTCCGAAAATTTAAATATAAAGAGTGAATATCTGAACTACAACTGAAAATCGGAAACCAATTTATTTCGTTTAAGTACTTGTTTATAGCCACGTAGACAGCATTTTTAAAATCATGAAAATACTGTTTATCAGGTTTAGGTTTAGCAATATCGAAAATAACTTTGCAATCAATTCTCATATGATCACATGAATCAGAGAAAATTATCGTGGAAGAATCACGAAAAAGTTTCCACTTTATGATACACGCGTTTACAATGAAATGCCTCACTTTTATACATAATTTGATTTAGCTTGTAAAAACGAACGTTACCATATAAAGTTTTAGCATTATTAATATTTGTAATATTTACCTGGCATGGTGGCGATTGAGGAACAGTCCACAGGGTTTTCCCATGATGGGATTGGCAAATCATCCGAAAACCATCCAAAACCAAGGCAACAGTAGATGGAAGTAAAATGCACAAAATTACCTGTACAAAGTTTAAAAGCGCCCAGTTTGGATTAGGCTTAGGCATGAAACCAGTATTAGAACTTCTTTTAAGATTTGGACTTAGTTGATCGGGATGAAAATTTGTATGTGACTCGGCCTGCGCAAGGGGCCGCGGAGGCGTTTGTAAGGACTGAGAGGGCTGCGAAGGCAAGGGGGCCTCCTCCTTTGCGAAAATTTCCGTGCTTTCGAAGATAATTTCGAGCTCAAGGTCTAAGTTATTCTCAAAAGAAATTTGATCGGCTTGTGCAACGGATCCCAAAATTTCTTGCGCACCTATAGGAGCTAACTGCTGGGCTGAATGATTGGTTTTAGCCTCGGTAATTGTCCACATATTGAGATGCTGCCAGGGTTAAATGAAGCGAACCCTCCATACGATCTTGAGACGAAACCAAGGAAGCAGTGGTGTTCCTATCCAGATTATTAAAACGGGCACTTAAAGATTGTGTTTCTCTTTTAAGATTCTCTAGTTCGGATTTGATACGCTTTTCGGGTTCACCAGAAACCTTTGTTTCTGATTTAGCTTGTTGGACATTATTTTTGAAGGAAGAAACTTCTTCTTCCAGGCGTTGTATTCGAGCTAAAAAGGAAGTAGTATCTTCTTCAGAAGATGTGGTAGTATTGCCGCAGTTACGCGTGGGTGAACGAGAGTTAGTGTAAGACGGCGGCGGCTCACCGCATAACTCTCGGCGGTTTCCAAGAGGAGTACAATTGGCGGCATCTGGGTCCAACGCAAACAGACTAGGCATTGCTCTTGAATTTCGGGTGGGCGAAGCACGGGCTGAGGTCCTAAAGCCAAGATTGACCAAAAGAATTTCGGAAACGCGGTAGGGTGGGATTAAATGAGGTGGGCTGGTAGCAATTCATGCAACCACCGAATTCAATGTGACGGCAAAGTATGCATAATCGAATATTACACCGGTCACAATGTAAGTGTAAAGCGGGTTGACGCTTTTGAGTTGAAACGAATTTTCGACAATCCGGGCAAGTAATTCAAACAAGACAGTGACTGGAAAGTAAAAGAAGACCACGATGCGTCTCAGTATGTAGGCACAATTGACCTCGATGCCCTAACATGCCTATAAATGGTTGGCTTGTAGCTTGATTACTTGGTAGTTCTTTTAACCTTAATAATTGATTCTTAACACACTCAAGCTCTGCTTCCAAGGATTTATTTTTCAGCGCTATGTCTTCGATTGAAAGAACCGGTTGTAAAACATTGATCGATTCTCCAAAACGTACACGGCGCTGGGTACCCGGAGAAGGAGAACTTGAGCGTCTATTAGATGACAGTCGGGGAGAGGCAGAACGGCCTCGCAAACGTTCCCAAGGTAAAGACTCTCTATAATAAAAAGGTAGTCCTCGAGATGCAGCTCGAGAAGGATTATGGCACTGGTATTGAAAATGGCTGGTGCGGCCACAGTTATGACATATGGTTCGGTTTGAATTTTGAGAAAAGGGACGCTGAGGGGGGTCTGAGTTTCCACGAGAGGTCTGTCTGTAAAGAGGCATCGGCTGGCGCCTCCTTTGATATTCAAAATTTGGGCGTTGAATCAAAAAGGTTTTATTTTGATTCTGGGAATTTTCATCTGAGGACAGCTGTAAACGGTTTAATGAACGTTCCACGCTTTCCAATCGTGAAATTAACCGGCTGTTGTCTGTGGGAACAGTCTGGGTTGGCGCTTTGAGTTTCAATATGATTAGCTATGGTAGAAGGATTTTGAGCTTTACGCAGCTTAATTTCCAGCCTTTTAGCAGCTAGAATACTTTCCTCAAAAGTATTTGTGCTAACAAACATTAACGGTTTTAAAAGGTGGGGAAGGACATTATCAACAAACTGGTCACACAACATACGATTTTTGGTGGTATTATCGCATGTAGGATAAGCTTCGACCGCCAAACGTCTTAAACGATCAGCAAATTCGTCAAAACTTTCATTGACAGCCTGTTTGCAGGATGAAAATTTAGCTGCTTTTAAAACTTGAGTTTTAGGGCTATGAAATGTGGTTAAGAGGGCGTCACAAAGAGCCGTATAGTTAGGAAATTGCCCATTCGGTTGGGCACGTAGTAAATTTGTAAATGCAGCCAATGTAATTGGCCCAAAGATGGTTAAAGGGCACGAAATTGGACTCTATTTACAACCTGGGGTACTTGAGATGCCTGTTGAGCAGCTTGTTAATTACCTGCTTGAACTTGCTGCTGCATTTTCTCTAAACAGGCTACTAAATCCTGGAGAACATTTTCCATAGCGATAGTTTTTTGTTTTTGTAAACGAGTGATAACAGGCATACACTTTATAAACGCACACAAACACACGGAGGATAACTCAATTTGGGGAATATAGTGCACTATACGCTTTTTTTAAAAAATAATCTCACGATCGGAGCTTTGGTCGGCTTTTAACTGATTATCCCGAGGCTCAGATCATCGCGGGGCTTCCAAGGCTCAGATCATCTTGGGAAATAACTAATTTAAAATATATAAATTTTACACTATTTTACACTACTTTTTCTATTTTAGTTTTAAAAAACACAACGCTTAGCGGTACTTATAATAATAAAATGCAAATTTGTGTATTTTGTAAAGGAAACCATTTCAGTGCTAACTGTTTTAAATGTGCTAATATTTTTGACCGCAAACAATTTTTGCAAAGTAACAAACTGTGCCAAAACTGTTTGGGTCAACACGAGTTTATTAACTGCAGATCAAAATATACTTGCCGAAATTGTTTAAGCCGTCATCACACGGCTATTTGTGACAAGTTTTCCTCCAGAGAAAACGCAAATGTCCTGGAAAGTTTTTGGGCTAGTCAAAACAATATCCAAACAAACAATAGCTCGAATTCTTGTTCACAGGATATTTTTGTTGCTCCGCCCTCAACTAGTCAAAAACAATCTAATGCAGGTCAAAACAGTGCACAGTCAAATACAAACACAGTTTATTCACAAAAAACTTCCACTTTGGGGCAAAACACAATTAATTCTTTTACAAATCAAAAACAAAACCTTGCACTACTGATGTTAGCAACCGTTGAGATAAAAATTCCAAAAACAGGCAAACAATCTTCGGCTGTTGTCCTCCTTGATAATGGAAGTAGTAGGGTAACTGACTTAATTTCGGCCACGCCTTAATTTCGGCCACCAATTTAGGGTGTTAGAAAATTGGTTTATTTTTAAAACACAAAAGAACTAGGACAAAAGTAACTGGATTAATGTTGAATAAAGTGTTTTTGCAAAAGTTTTTTGTTTTTATTATTCTACATTATCAACATTTTCATACAAAAAATGACTTTTTTATGATTTTCTTAATTTTTGCTTTGTGTTTAATCTGCATCAAATTTAGAACGAAACACTATATAACCTTAATATATCTTCTATTTAAGGCTCAAAGTTGTTAATTTTCATGTTTTGATATTTTCTTCGAAATCACTTTGCAACGCGTTTAATTAACTGCGCATTTTAAGATTCCGTTAATTTCGGCCACCTTAAAATTTAGGTGAAAGAACCTGCCGTTTTTGCTGTTTTTAAATATCATTGTATTAACGTATTTATAAAAAATTTTTTTTGCTCGTTTGACTTTGTTTTAAAGTTTTTTAAGCCAAAAATGAAAATTGAACAAAAAATACCAAGTTATTAAAACTTGTTTTTTTAAGGTTTTGACATAATTATTTAAAGTCTTTCTAATAACTATTAAAGTTCGCAAACGGGAAAAATTAAGTTATATGTACCAAGAACAATACCTAAGGGTAAATTTGCAACCTTTAGAAATTTTTATTGTTCGTTTGAGCAATAGTTATGGCCAGTTTTTTGTAGGTGGCCGAAATAAATGGCACGCGCCTTAACTTCGGCCACTTTAAAAAAAAAGTTCAAACCTTCACTGATTTTTAAGCGTAGCAGAAATATTCAAATTTTGCACTGGAATAACAAATATAACTATTGTTTGATTTTTAGGCCAAATTTTGGCTTGATTGAAAAAGCCAGATAAAACTTATTCAAAAAAATAAAAAAAGGTGGCCGAAATTAAGTCAGTTACCCTACTTCCTTCATCCAAGAGGAGTTTTCAAATGAGCTTTATCTTCCAAATTTGGGTACAGAAAATATTGACCTTTTTACTTCTACTACAAAAACTCCTATTTCAATTTTATCAAATCTTGTTGAGTTTACTTTAATCTTAAAAGATGGTAGTGAATTTCAAATGCAGGCAAACACAATGCCGCACATTACAAACGCTCTAAACTGTAAACAATTTCACGAAGAAGATATGGCGTTTCTCAAAAGTTTTCCCCTTTCATCGTTTGCTTTTAACATTACATTCTGCTTTTATTTTGACAAAGTCGCTCCAAACATTCTTATTGGCATTGACTACTTATGGGACATTGTTCAAGCTGGATACAATCGGCGTCTTCCATCTGGGTTATATCTCACAGAGTCAAAATTTGGTTTACTCATTAGTGGTAAAACCAATTTGTAGAATTCTGACAACAAACATTCAAGCATGTTTGAAACGTCTAATCGCCAATTCAATATGCTACACCCACAAAGATGAGAATCTTGAGTGGGACAAACTTCAAAACTTCTTTGAATTGGACGCGATTGGAATCACAGATTCTCCTCACACTTCAGATGACGAAAAAGCCACAGAACAGTTCCAAAACTTTATTGAATTTTGTCACGACAGATATTTTGTGTCATGGCCCTGGAAGTGTGACAATCCTCAATTGGAAAACAATCGCGGCCTTGCTTATGGAAGGTTTCTCAGTCTTTTATCCTGTCTCAAACAAGATTCTGGTCTTTTTGCACATTATTCAAAAATTATGGCAGATCAGGAGTCTCAAGGCATCATTGAAAAGGTTCCAAAAGAAGAATGGTACCCTTCTGACGGTCGATTGGTACATTACATACCACACCATCCTGTACTTACCCCCTTCCAAAACTACCCAATGCCGCATTGTCTACGACGGCTCAGCTTCAACTGCTAATAACAAACTCAGTTTAAATGACTGTTTGCTTCGTGGTCCTGTTATTTTACCAGATTTAGTTGGTCTTTTTTCTTCGCCTTAGAACACACCAGTTCGTAATTTGTTCTGATGTATAAAAAGCGTTTCTTTAAGTTGGATTACACAAAAGGGACAGAGATGTAGCTCGGCTATTCTGGCTTAAAGATTCATCCTCTTCAGAAACTGAGGACAATGTCACAATTTACAGGTTTACTCGAGTTCTTTTTGGGGCTATTTCGTCACCTTTTCTGCTTGAGGCTACATTGCAATATCATTTTCACAAAATTGGAACACCACTGGCCCCTCATATTGCTAGGAATACATACGTTGATAATGTTTTCATTGGAATGGACACTGAGCAAGAAGTGGAATAAATATATCTAAAAAGGAAAAAAATATTTTTAGTTCAGCTTCCATGAATCTTCATGAATTCAATTTAAACTCTTCTCTATTATGAAAACCATTCCATTAAAAGATCGCTCTGCCAATTTCACTCAAAAATTGCTTGGTACCTTCTGGAACCTACAAAATGACACGCTGTGTGTTAAACATCCTATCAAAACGGATGATGGTAGTTCACTGACAAAACGAAAAGTGACTAGTGCTATCTCCAGCATATTTGACCCTTTGGGATTTTTCGCTCCTGTAACTCTCAATGCAAAACTTTTTTTACAAAAAATTTGGTCAGTCAAGTGTGACTGGGATGACATTCTTCCAAACAAACTCCAAATAGAGTGGTTTCAAATTCTCCAACAACTGGAATCAATTCCTTCAATTGCATTAAACAGAAAGTTGTATCAGGAGATAAGAAAACGTGTTCTTTTCAAATTCACACTTTTGTGGATGCATCTGCCACTGCATATGCAGTTGCTGTCTATCTTTGGACAAATTTTGAGGGAAAAATTTTGACACATTTGATTTTTGCAAAATCACGAGTTGCCTTTAAAGCAGCAGTGACCATTCCTAGGATGGAATTATTGGCTCTGTTAATTAGGGTTCGAGCAACAATTTTTGTTAACAAAGAATTGGACATATTTATTGAAAAACTTCAAAATTAAAGCGATTTGACATCGTGTCTATATTGGCTCAAATCACCAAAGCCCATATCGGTCTGGGTAGATAACCGTATCAAAGAAATTAGAAAAGCTGAAAACATTTTCTTTTCGCATGTATCAACTGATGAAAATCCAGCAGATTGTGCGTCTTGAGGTCTGTCTACTGAGGATTTAAAATCATACCCTCAATGGTTTTCTGGACCCAATTGGTTAAAACTACCTAAAGAAAAGTGGCCAGTATCGACACTACCTGAAATTTTGCCAGAAGAACTTGAAAAAATTCTTCAAGATAAAAAGTCAACTCTATTACATCATGCTTTTGTCACGACTGGAAAAATACCAAAGAATCAAAGTTATGGTATATCTACAATTGTTGACTGTACACGTGTCTCAAAACTGACTATTCTTTTTGGAATTACTTTCAAAATCTTAATTTTTCTCCAAATACAAATTTGGAAAAAAATGTCCAGTGAAACTAAAAAAAATTTTTCTCAACTAAAGAAAATTTTTGAAAGTATTTCAGATGGCTTGAAAATAAATTCTTAATCAGTAACTAAAATACACGAAATGTGGATTAAGTCCATCCAAAATGAACATTTTTTCGATGTAAAAAGTAATCTTGACAATCCCAAATCATGTTCCTTGGTAAACCAGCTGGGAGTAGTGATGAATCCTAATGGAATTCTTTCTTGTCAGGGCCGTCTGGAAAACGCTCAAATGCCTGAAGAGACAAAAAGACAAATATTACTGCCAAAAAGCTCTTGGTTTACCACACTAATCATCCGTCAAATATATGAAAACAATCTTCATTCTGGAGTTCAACAGATTGTAGCTGAAGTTCGGCAAAGTTTCTGGATCATCACTGGAAGACAAGCTGTCAAAACAGTCATTAATGATTGTAATGTGTGTCGAAAATAGAAATCAAAACCATACAGTCTACCAGTAATGCTCCCATTACCAAAAGAACGCATTACACCAAGTTCACCTTTTAAATACATTGGTTTAGACTTCATGGGCCCAGTTAAAATCAAAATCTTAAATGAAATTGTGAAAATCTAGATTTGCCTTTTCACATGCTTTGTGACCAGATTAATCAGTTTGGAAATTGTATTTGGTTTTTTAGCTCCAGATTTTCTTCATTGTTTGCGTCGATACATTGCCAAACACACTTGTCCCAGAATGATCATTTCGGATCAAGCACCTCTCTTTAAAGTTGCTGCTGACCAAACACTGATCAAAGCCTGGCAATATGTTCTTGATGATGACAATACAAGATCCTACTGCGCTAATCACAAAATCGAGTGGAAATTCATTCCTTCATACGCCCCATAGCATGAAGGACTCTATGAAAGAATGGTAGGACTGGTCAAAAACCACTTTTGCAAAGCAGTGGGACGTCGCTTGATCACACTTGATGAAATGCTAACATAGCTTTCAGAGATCAAAGCAGTAGTAAACTCTCGATCTCTCACCTATGTTTTTGAAGAACCATAACAAGTTCTGCGTCCAATTGACTTTATTTTGTCATTCAGTTCTCCTGGGACTTCAACCTTAGAAGAGGATCATGAAGATGAAGAATGGTTTCCTTCAAAAATTGATTCTTCTGACAAATTACTAAAAATTTGGCGCAATGGACAAACAATCCTTGATAAATTTTGGAAAACATGGAATCTGGAATACCTTTCAACACTAAGAGAAAAGAACATAATGCTTCATGACCACGGACAGACATCCTCATTAGAACCACAAGCAAACGAAGTCATTCTAATTTAGGATAAAAATCTTTCCAGAGGAACTTGGTCCCTTGGAAAAATAGTTGAATTGGTAAAAAGCAAAAATAGTGAAATTCGCTCAGGAAAAGTTCAATTACCATCAAAAACTATTTCAACACGCCTGTTGAATAAATTGTATCCACTGGAGGTTTCCAACAGGTCTAAAAAATCAGCAATGACTTCATTTTTAAGTTGCATTCGACAAATCTCCTCACCACTGCATTTTGGTAATTTGCAAATAGTGCTTGTCACTTTATTACTTTTTCCAATGACGCAAGCGACATTTGCTCCCAAATGTCAAGAAAATACCGAACTAACAATGTATCCAGAGCAGTTATCAAATCAAAAGTGTGAAAAGGAAGGTATTATACTGTAAAGAAAACTTCTGAGTTTTGTTGGAAAAAGACAATTTGCTCAGGTCAAAGACATTTAAATGTACAAGGAATCTGCGACTTCTCCTGTGATTGCCAATTTCGGGCTCACGATTGTATTCCAATAAATTCCTCCACTTCTGACGTGAAATTAAATGTTGAAGAAGCTCTTTCAGTAGATAAACCAGCATTTTGTTCACTGAAACCAACAGACGAATGCAATTCAATTTCATTAAAAGCAAATTAAAACCAAATTCAATTGTATGATTTGACAATTTATTTTGTCCGTACTCTCCAATTAGCTTATCACAAAATAATAAGTGATTCATACACATGTATAGGTACAGGCCAAAAAACGACTGGCACACCTGAATGGTGTAGTAAACATACTTCTGTGGAAAAAGCTACAAGATTTTGTGTCTTTCCTCAGCATACTTTAGTCTCCTATGTTACAAGTGAGGGTCAAAAACTTCTTCTATTACTATTAATTAATTACTGTATTTTTCTGTAGAATGTAATTTTTGGATTGCAACCAAATATTCTTCAAATGAAATCCTTTCTAAATCTTTTCTAATAAAATCCGGAATACATTTTCTAAGATCCAAAAGACCAAATAGTGGTTTAAAGTTAATATTATATAACTAATATAAACAAAATATGATTAAACTCGCTAAACAAAAATAACTTTCCACACGCAAACTGATTACTTTCAATCAGGAAAATTTTCGAAAAAGGCCCTGGTAAATCACTTAATAGTTTTTAAATCTACATTGAAATATTTTACAAACAAGATTTAGTTTAAATGAGACATACAAAAATTAAGCATTAAGATTATATTGTAGCGGCAGGAAAGGGGGTCAGGCCGGTATTAATGAGTCCTTTCTCTGTTAATACACAGGAAGGTTAAGTCCCTAGTAATTCCCTACCCTACTCCTTACATGTCCGTCCCTGGGGACCTTGACAATTCGCTCCCGCCAATTCGCTCCTCGACAATTCGCTCCCGGGACAATTCACTCCCAGCCAATTCACTTCCGGTTCAATTTGCTCCTGGGAAAATTCGCTCCCGGGACGATTTGCTCCTGGAAAATTCGCTTCCGGGACAATTCGCTCCCTGGGAAAATCAATTATTGGATAAATTCTAAGAAGGACAATTCGCTCCCTGGACAATTTACTCCCAGGAGTTTTTATAAATACAAATCTTATGAAATCTACTTCATTAGGGCCAATTCGCTCCCTGCCCAATTCCCTCGCGCGGTTGTTAATGAATTCGATTCTTATAAAACTTACTTTATTGGGAGACAATTGGGTCCTTGTACAATTTGTTCTTGATTTTTTTTATATTTATTTTTTTTTAAAGTTTATTGATATTCAATCAGGAATTGTTTTTTGCAAAATATAAGATGGCTGGCTGCCAGAGCTTTCCTCCAAAACAAGTCACTACCACAGGATATCTCGCCAGCGCAATTTTTAATGAAAAACTCATTTCCACTACTTTGGTTTACTTTTTGTTGTTATTGATTTTCCGATTATAGTAAACAATAACCGATTGCAAATCAATGCAAATTTAAAAATTTAAATAGATTTGATTCGCCACCAAAAGATATTTCGCCAATAAATTAACACAAAAATTTTTCCTAAGATTTTTTCTTTGAATCAATGGTTACATTGCTACCCACCGGTAATTCATTCTGGCGAAATTAATTAGTTTTTGTAATTTTTTGTAAAAATAATATGTAATTTATTGATTGTTTATTGTTAATTTATTGTTGATTTTTTTTGTGATATAAATAACCTATTTCGTAAACACATAAACTAAACTTAAAAATAAGTAAGCATAACAGAATGCTTAGTTTTTGTATATTATATTATTTATAAAATTATTTTATTATATCCATTTAACATTTTCTTATATTCCATAACTAACCAAAACAACTTCTTTAAAAAGCATAAAAGCAACGTTGAAAATATGAGAAAAAACATTAAAATTAATATTAAATTTATAGTTAAAATTAAATAAGATCATATGAATGCATTTAAATAAACCAACAGTTTTTTTCGATTTTTAAAAAAAAATATAAAAAAATAACTAATAGCTAAATTAATATTTAAATCGTTATAGTTTAAATTAAATCAATCTTGATTTGCTAGTTGAAAGGAACAAAATACTATTTTTAGTTTGATTTTTATTTGTGTCAATCGAGGATTATTTTATTGACTGTAAAAAAATTGCACTAAAAATAGAATTATATTTCAAAACCTTTTCCTGCACTGACAAAAATAAGTTGTATTAAAATATATATTAATTTTTGCAATAATCAAGGATTTATTAAAAAAACTTTGCATTAACAGTTTATTTAGTGTAAACGCAATTTGTTTTTTATGAAACCTTTTTCCAAAATGACGATTTTTTTATTTTAGAGATATTTTTCATAAACGGATATATAAATTAATAAACTTTTAAAAAATAAACTCCAGGTTCCAGAAAGGCTTATATTTTTTGAACTTTAAAATTTCAGGTTTTAAATTCATTTTTGTCGTCTTCTTTCTATTCTATTATCATACGAACTATTTTTTTAGTCATATCCCCCGAGATTCTTGTTGCGGTTCTTTTCGCTTTCCGGAACACCGTAACCCTCGGAATTTCATCTTATTTTTGTGCTAACTTCATAAACAATTAAAAAGCAGTGCCATATAATACTTTGTAAAAAAATTGTTTTGAGAACATTTTTTAACCCTTTAAAAATGAAAAAAATAGTCCTAAAAATGAAAATAAAATAATTTAAAGCGTGTTTTAAGTTCAAATAAGTCTGAATAATATTGGAGGTAACAAGATCACTAAATCAAAGGCTTAATTTAAAAAAAAAACTAAGCGCTTCAGATTACGAGAATGAACTCGGCGGCGAATTGATGAATGCCCATAACCCGGTGGAAATTTACAAAACACAAATATTATCTTTATTGATCATAATTATTGTTGTTATTTCCACACCAAAGAATTAAAACCTTAAAAACTTGTTTAAAAAAAGTAATTATAACAATAATAAAAAACTAAAATATTAATCAATACAAAGCTGCTTTTAAAAACACTTTTAAAAAAATTTATTTCATATAGCATGTAAAACATAAAATTCTTAGTCACAAAATTTTATTTTTTTTTACTTTCACAAACACTTTTAAGATTTTCACATAAAATTTAGCCAAAAATGTATGAAACATTATGGAGTGAGACCACTGCGGACTAACTGTATTTAATATTAACAAATAGCATAACTTTTAGTTACCCAGTTAAATAAAAAAGAACCATTTAACTAAATTTGTTTGCAATTTATTCCAGAAGCTAATTTTGTTGGAAAAAAATTGTCCATAAAAAGGCTTTATACAAGTTGCGCTTAGAAAACCAGCGAAGAAAGAAATGAGCGATGCATTTTTAAGAAGTAAAATGTCAAGGGAGCGAATTGTCCAGGGTGCGAATTGTCTTCAATGAAGTAAGTTTAATAAAAATTGCGTTTACGAAAATTCCCGGGAGCGAATTGTTCAGGAAGCGAATTGTCCCTCCTACAATTTATCCAACAATAGATTTTCCTAAGGAGCGCATTGTCAAGGGAGCGAATTGTCCGGGAGCAAATTGGCGGGAGTGAATTGTCCCCATTTTTCGTCCTTAAAATTTATTTACACTAAATAACACAGGTCAAGCAGAGCCCTCTTTGAAGGGAGGCGTAAGTTAGGAGTTTTATTCAAGGAGTGAATGAGGAGAAAGTGTAAAGGCTGGTTCATACTTATGACAAAACGTCCTTTGGACAAAGTCCAAAGGACAATTTAAAAAAGCCAAAACGTCCTTTACGCTTTTTCCTTTGGACGAAGTATGAACGCTAGATAAAATTTGTCATTTGGACAAAGTCCAAAGGACAAAATCCAAAGGGAAAGGTCCAAAGGACAAAAAAGTATGAACACGTTGTCCTTTGGATTTTGGCCTTTGGATTTTGTCCTTTGGACAAAGTCCAAAGGACGTTTTTACGCTGTATTTATCCTTTGGACAAAACCCAGAAGACTTTTGTCCTTTGGACATTGTCCAAAGGACGTTTTGTCATAAGTATGAACCAGCCTTAACACGCCTTTGTTTATCTGATGAACCACATTGGGATTGGAAGTTGTCGGGATTGATGAATTACACTTATATGTTTTACACGATTATTTAGAATGTGATTTTGCAGTTGTGGAGAGCTTAGGCGTTAAAAGACTGAGGAGCTTAATTGGTTATGTTTCCAAATAAACTGGTGTAACCCTATAGGAAAATTCTACGTTTTTATACCAAATAAAAAATAAGAATAAACTGCGATAACCAGTTTGGCAAAAATATAAAACGATAACTTTTTTACATAAAAACCTTTTATTTAGTGAAAACAGTGAAAACGCTAAAGAAAATCAGCGACTGAGCTAAGCCTAAGCAAAACCTAAGCTAAGCCTAACCAAAATCTAAGCGAAGTTAAAGCTAAGCCTTAGAAAAACTTAAGTCTGAGCAAAACTAAAGCCTAAAGCCTAAGCCAAACCTAAGCCTAAACAAAAGTTAAGCTAAGTCTAAGCATAGGAAAAACTTCTAAGCCTAAGCAAAATCTAAGCCTAAGCCTAAGAAAAACCGAAGCTAAGCCTAAGAAAACCCTAAGCCAAAGGAAAGCCTAAACCTAAGCAAAACCTGCTTGGTGCTGCGTGCTTGCATGCGTACATGCATGTGTGCGTGCGTTCATGCGTGCGTGTGAGTAGTGATCGACCGGGGCAGAATTTTCGCTGATGTCGGGGCCGGGGCCGGGGCCAGGGCCGGGGTAGAGAAATTTGGATTTGCCGGGGCCGGGGCCGGGGCCGAGGTAGAAAATTTTGCCCCGGCCGGGGCCGGGGCCGGGGCCGGGGCAGGCAAAAAATTATACAGAATTTGTAATTTTGGTCATTTTTAAAAAATAAAAATCAACATTTTTACTCTTAATTATTTGGTTTATGTAATGAATAGTCACATTTTAGACTTTAAGTACTTTGTGAGTAAAAAAACTTATTTTTTATTACACAAAAGTTTTTTTTTCTAAGCAGAACAAAATTTTTATTTTCATATTTCAATTTTTCTAAACCTAAATTATTATTTTATTTACATAATATATGTACATTTTCACGTAATTATTAGCAGTATATTCTTGTTTAAAGCAATACTATACTTAATCGCAAACCATTTATGTTACTTTTAAAAAATGCTTTACAAATAGAGGAAACCATTTATGTTACTTTTAAAGAATGCTTTACAAATATGTAGAGGAAGAGTTAAAATACTTACAAGGAGCATGTTTTGATCAGTAAAGCGAAACGTGGTAAAGAAACTAAAATCAAAACTGGGTACAAGTAACAAAAATATTACACAATAACAAAATCTCTTCATATTAAAATATTTGTAATTAAATATGTTGGTACCTAATTGGCGAAATTTAACCGTAAAAGTTGAGAATACTAGTCTTGCTTGAATGTTATTTTAAAAAATAACTTTTACTCGAATTTCATTTACACACCACTATTCAACATTTTTTAGTTTAAACATATAAAAAGGGTTAAAACGCACCTTTTTATTTTAAAAAATAAGAGCATTTTTAAAATTTTATTGTCAATTTTTGTAAATTAAAAAAACACTCTTTTTAAGTTGTAAAAAGTAAAATATTATATTGCGAGTACATGAGACTACTCGCTTTCTAGCTGTTTCAAGTTGATTATTTTAATCAAATTGATTGATTGATTGATTTGATTGATTGATTGATTAAATTGATTCAAATCAAAATGATTTTAATCAAATTGTTTAATTTTAGCCAAAAATTATAAAATTAACGTCATGTAAACTTTTTCAATGTAATTATTTTCGTGATTTGCACTACTTTTTATATTTTTTCGAGATTTATCAAAAACATAATATAACCCAAAAAAACTTTTTGATTATACACTAGGTTTTTGAATAAAATTATGGAAGAAAAAAATGCAACATTTTAAACGTTCACGACTTTCTGTGCATATACCACTGATTTCTTGCGAAGAGACTTTTTGCAGTCAATAATTTTTTCGTGTAGCGCATTTACTTGCAAAAGTGGACTGCAAAACGCTAACACTGTTAAAAATTGGTGCACCCAAAAATAGCAGAAAATGGCGGGTTTTCAGTATTAAACTCGCACAAAAGTGCTAGTTTCAAGCAAAATATTTTATTTACAAATTAATATTATTCTTATTTAGCATTATGCGAAAACTTTTTCATTATTAACTTTTGGTTTTAAAAATTCACGTTTGGTGTCTTTTGGCTGGATACAAAATATTGGGTTCAAAAAAACTGGACTGACTCCGCAGGTTTTTTTTAAATTTTATGAATACTATTGTGTAGATTTACAATAAACTTAAAAATTCTAAAATAAAGACTAGACATCAGCTTGAATTTTTTAACGTAACAAAATTTAAAAACAATTTCCAATATTCACCTAAAAATAAACGCAAGAATATATAATAAACAAAAGAACTGTCGATAAAACGTTTATTGAATGCATTTAAAACGTGACGTTTCGATTGTTACAAACAATCATCATCAGATGAATAAAACACTAAAACAAAAATTATAAGTTTTAAACTGAAGAAATATAAAGAAATCAATATGAAGAAAGAAATATACACTACACATACTTATATATTAAAGCTTTTATAATATACTAAAAATATGATAAATTTGGTTAATACGTAAAACATAATTTAAACAAAGGGCTTTTTTTGTTTTAATAAAATTTTTTAAAGCAAAACTTAAGGAATACAAAAGGAATCTCGCGCTTTGAATTAATGTCTTTGCTTCGTCTTGCCACAAAAGATATGATTTTTCTTTTCAATGGACAATATTTTCATCAAATCGATGGTGTGGCAATGGGGTCCCCCCTAGGCCCACTTTTGGCTAATGCGTTTTTAGTTCTTAAAGAAAAATCCTGGGTTGAAAACTGTCCAATTGATTATAAACCTCTTCTTTATCGACGATATGTTGACGACATTTTTTTGCTATTTAGTCATCCTGATCATCTTTCTTTTTTTAAGGATTATATGAATACCTGTCACTCTCCTATTAGTTTTACATCGGAAAGTGAAAATGCTTCAACGTTTCCTTTTTTAGACATTCTTATAAAAAAGTCTTCAGGAAAATTTATCACCTCAGTTTTTCGTAAACAGACATTTTGTGGCATTTATTCAAACTATGATAGTTTTCTACCGTCTTGTTTTAAATTCGGGCTTTTCTCAACTCTTTTGTTTCGTACTTTTTCGATCTGCAGCAACATGAAGGAAATACATTTGGAAATCGTCAGACTCAAAGAAATTTTTCGAAAAAATGGATATCCAAATTCTTGCATGGATTTTTGCGTTAAAAAATTTTTTAATAAGGTTTTTGGGCCTTCTTCAAAAATTGAAAAAATCATTTCTGTACCTTCGTGCCCTTTAGTTTTGTGTTTACCTTATTTAGGTACTCTTTCGCTTCAAACTCGTAACAAAATTCGTCATGTTCTTAAGTCATTGCCTCAGGTCGATTGTAGAATTATATTCAGCTCCTCAAAACGTGTTGGTTTGTCGTTCCGTTTAAAGGATAGGATTCCGAAACGTTTGATCTCTGGTGTCGTATATTCGTTCAAGTGTGGTATCTGCAATGATACCAAATACATAGGTAAATCAGTTCGTCATTTACAACATACCAGAGCATCCGAACATCTCGGAATAAGCCCTTTGACGGGAAGACCAACCGCACACAAGGAGTCAGCGATTTTCGATCACGTGTTAAATTGTGGTTATTCTGCGAATCTTAATGATTTTAATATTATGTGTAGAGCTAAGAATGACTTTCATTTACTTATAAAAGAAAGTCTTCTTATTAATCAAGAAAAACCGTCCCTTAACAAAAATGTCACTTCATACCCGCTTTATCTTTTTTAAAAAATTTTGGGTAGTTTTTTCAAAAACTTGGGGTGCCCCGTTCTTTTTTTATCCCCCCTTTTTTGCATCATATTTTATTTGGTTTACCTCTTATATTGGTTTTCAATTTTACACGCCCCCCTTTTTTCTAACTTGTTCCTCCAAACTTTTGTATGTGTAAACGTTTTATAAGTTTCCGTGTGTTAATCCATAGTTTTTGATGGTTTTATCATGTAATTAGCGTAAATATCTTTTACCTTTAATCAACGTTTTTTTTCGCAGCACTCTTCTGTCACTGTCTTCCAAAGTTTTATTTTATCATGTGTTATTTTTAACTATTATCGTTTTTCTTTTAACCCTGGTTATCGTTTTTCGCATAGTTTTATCAATATTCAAAGTTTTTTGGTTTAACTCAAAATTTTCAGTTTTAGCTAAATATTTACATTTTAATACACAACTCTAAAACATTTGTATTTTATCCCCCCTTTATTGTGTTCGTGTATTTTTTGGCTTTTACTAGTATTTTAATCGTATTTTTGCTTTAAGAAGTTTCAAGCGTTTTATGTGTAATGTTTAGGTTGCTTTTATATATTTAAGAAATATGTAATTAAACAATTAAGTTTTGCTTTAAAAAATTTTATTAAAACAAAAAAGCCCTTTGTTTAAATTATGTTTTACGTATTAACCAAATTTATCATATTTTTAGTATATTATAAAAGCTTTAATATATAAGTATGTGTAGTGTATATTTCTTTCTTCATATTGATTTCTTTATATTTCTTCAGTTTAAAACTTATAATTTTTGTTTTAGTGTTTTATTCGTCTGATGATGATTGTTTGTAACAATCGAAACGTCACGTTTTAAATGCATTCAATAAACGTTTTATCGACAGTTCTTTTGTTTATTATAAGATGTCGTTTTCCGTTAACACAAAGCTTTCAAGAATATATAATCCAAGCAAATATGTCCAGTTGTACAATAAACCGTTCTAATCAACTCACACATGATCGAATTTAAATAATCGAATTTAATCATCATTTTCTGCTAATTTTTTGCACAAAGCGATTTAGTAAAATAGTCTTAGAAAAAACGAGTTTTTTGGTGTACAAAATATCGCTGTGCGAGAAAAGTTTTATTGAGTGCACAGAAAATAGCTTGCGCGTGAAAAGTCACAAGTGCAACATTTCTTGTAAAATTTAGGTAAAAAATTCCCTGTCTAGCCGAAAATTCTCTTGTTTTATATATTTTTGATATTAGCAATGATATTAAAATAACTCCAATATATGCAAAATACGTCTTGTGATCATGGGGGCAAATAAAACCTAGCTGACCTCGATAATTTGCAGTATTGAATCGACTATTTAACATTAAAATTATTTAAAACTTTCAGTAAAAACGGTTTTATATTTAAGATTAAATACCATATTTTAACAATTATTTATCAAATTACACAATTTCGAACAAAAATACAATTTTTTAAAGCGTGAAAGTTTATGTGTATTTTTTGAAAACCAGGAATTAAAAAAAAATATGCGTTCCAATTCGTTTATTTAAAATTTTATAACCGCACAATTTTAATTGATCCGTTTACGTCTCTTATACAAACTTACTAGAGGTCACCCAGATATAATTCAACCATAGCTATCTACTGTCAAACTCTCATCTTGTAAATAAAATCTACAAACGGCTTTTAATACTCAAGATATCTTTAAATTTTTAGAATAAGGATTCGTGATTAAAATAAGGAATCTTAATAAAATAAAGAGGCTTTAGAAAATCTTAATATAGCATAATAAACAATAAATATCCTAATATAAAACAATTAAATTAGCTCTGTAGATAAAATCTTGTATAATATTTCACTGTCAAAAATGTTTAGAAGCGCTTTAAAATTTGCATTCTTAGGGGTCCTTACCCCGGTTTGCCCCGGCTCATTTGACAGTTAAATTGCCGGGGCCGGGGCCGGGGTGGGAAAAAAGTGCCGGGGCAAGCCGGGGCCGGGGCCGGGGCCCCGATCGTTCCCTACGTGTGAGCGTGCGTGCGTGCGTGTGAGCGTGCGTTTGGCGTGTGAGCGTGCGTGCGTGCGTGTGAGCGTGCGTGCGTGCGTGTGAGCGTGCGTGCGTGCGTGTGAGCGTGCGTGCGTGCGTGTGAGCGTGCGTGCGTGCGTTCTTGTGTGCATGCGTGCGTGTGTGTGCGTGTGCGTGTGCGCGTGCGCGTGCGCGTGCGTGCGTGCGTGCATGCGTACGTGCGTGCATGCGTGCGTGCGTGCGCGATTGCGTGCGTGCCTGCGTACTTGAGTGGGTGTGTGCGTGCGTACGTAATTAATTGGTATTGCGTGCGTGCATGATGGATATTAAGTAAAACACAAAATAAAACATATAAATTACAGTAAACCTTTAAAATTATAGTGATATTTATTATATGTTATAAAAATCTAATAAATAGATATTTATTTTGAAACTTTTACAAATGGTTTATAATGGTCCAGAAACTTTTTTTGAAAGTGAACCAGCTTTAAAGTCTCTCCGGACAATTTTCTTAAGTATGGAAAATCGCGATTTTTGGCATACGAGATCTCGTGAAATACAGTAATACTTCATTAAAAAATTTATATGAGTGTTAAAAAGGCAGAAATATCACGATTATAAAGTAAACATTCATTATATTATTGTAAGTAATTGAAATAATTGATATTAAAAATCAAATTGCAATGAAATTTTTTTAAACCCTTAAAAATATTTTTTTAAAAAAATACTTCCAATAGACAGACACAGTTACCCTCTTTTACGTATGTAAAAATTAAACTGAATATTGTTGTATTTATGGTTTAATATACAATTTTTGGTGAAAAATGGGGGTTAATTTTTTCAAAATTTTGGTAAAACTTTGATTTAGTTTAATTTGGTAAAATTTATAGCTCCAGATAGTATATTTCTATTGAAATTTATAATTTTTGGAAGGCCAACATATTTTGTATTTTTTAACGCATAAATAGTTCTGTCGTGCGTCGTGCGTTTTATCGATTTATTTTAGAGGGTTTGTTTATAAATCCCTTTTAGAGCTCATCATCCCTTGGTACTTGGTAGCAGTGGCATAATCGGTTAGCGCGTCGTCAAATTTTTGAAAGGTCCCGAGATCGATTCCCACATAAAACAGACTTGCCCACAATTTTTTTTATATTTTAATAATGTTTTTTTTTAATTTTTTTATAATTTTAAAAATTTATTTCAGATAAATTCAAAAAAATATCATTATTGTAAACAGAATTTGTTGCTTGCTTTTCGCCAATTAGTCAAATTTTCGTCATTTGAATATCTTAAAATCTTATAATACTCTATAAGTATAATAATTCAAAAATAAATTGTGTGTAAATAAAAATGGGTAATTTTTGCTCTTTATTGCAATTGGTTTACTACTGGACGCTCTGCAATAAAAACTTTCCGGGCAGACCTTAAAGGCGTTTACAAAATTTTTCGATTTAAATTTTACCCCATCAACAAAACACTCGGTTCAAAACCTATCGTAACTTATTGTAATCTTTTATAATATAGAAACTTTAGTCCGAGTTTATTAATTCGTGTACTTTTTGTTAAATGTTTTAAAGAGATTAATCTAATTTTAATAAGATAATAAATAATTTCTTAAAACGGTAAATTATTCGTTTTTTTAAAGACTAAGTCAAAGACTATTTCTAAATTTTATCTGATTTAAATTTGATAGTATTTTGTTTTTTTAAGCTTGATTTTTAAGGTTTCCCATAACTCCTAAATCACTGAAGATATTTCGTTGAAAAAATTTTGTGGACTATTGAGGGCAGAGATATGGTTTTCACAAAGCATTATCAATTTCGAAGACAAAAAGTTTGACTCCGCACCGCACCTTTAAGCGAAAAATTTTTCGTTCCTTAATGTATTGCAAAATTTTCCACAGGTGTTCGAATTGTTTTTTAATGATTGGTTTTACCTATATATGTAGCACATAATTAAATTGATTTTAGTTTTCCTGTTTTAGTTTTTGGTTTCCTGTAAATTTTTTCACATACAAAACCTTCGATATTTGTCATAAAAAAGTTTTAATTAATAGCACTATTTTTTAAAAATTTTTAAATCAAAAATCGTAAATTCAAATGAAATAAAATTTTAATCTACAATTTATTATAGCTACGAAAAATGTATTTTCAAGTTAGAATAGTTTTAGAAGTTTATACCTTTGTTGTGATGTGTTAATTATATTCTATTTTAGAATTATTCTCTTATAGTGTTTATAAACTAAAAGTGAATTTTTTTATAATCTACTGCTAACCAAAAATGGTATATTTTTTAGGCATTCACAAACAAAAAAACTGATTGGAGAACAACAATCAAACAAATTTAAAGCTATTTATTTGTCACGTTTCGGTAAAATCAAGATAGCCTGCACATCAATTTTTGATTTTATGAATTTTTGCTCATCAGATAATGTGCAGAAAATTAAGGGGAGGTTAAACTTAGTGGAATTTAGTTTTTTCCGTATTCTGTCTTTTCTGTACTTTCGCTATTATTTTGCTTTTTTAGTATTTTAAGGTCATGAGAAAGTTTGATTGTTCGCTTGTTGTTTAAGTAAGAAAAAAAGTTTAAATAAAAAATGATACGCTATTTCTTAAAAAAATGTATTTAAAGCATTGCTATGTTCTTAGAATAATATTTCTTAATAATAATCCATATATTTTTTAATAAACGAATTTTACAAAAAATGTAATTAAAGCATCTCATGAATTGAAAAAGCAACTATGCTTTGTTTCTGAAAAAACATTACAATGTGGATTTTAGCACTAATTATTAAACATTGATTTATACTTTCTACAAAAAATACGAATATTTTCAGCCCTAATTATTAATAACCCGTGTTTTCTCGAAAGTTATCAATTTATCAAGGTTATCAAAGTTATCAAGTTAGCATATCGGTCTGTTGAAGGAAATAATTTCTGGTGGTTTTTAACTACAAAAGAATTAGGAGAGTCAATAGTTACGAACTTTGCATAGCTTTGTAAGATTGCCGGATTTACGCAATTGATTTTTTCTGATTTCCAATATAAATTCACCGTTTATTGCAAGCCTTTTGTGTTTTTTTGTCTTTGCCGTTTAAAAAGGCCGAAAGTGTTAATCAAGAAAACCTAACGCGTTTTCCTACCTCGATTTGAGCAGCCGTTTTCGAGCGTAATTGTTACGCATTGTCAGCTTAATCGATGCAGAAGAGCGTCGTTTTTTTATTCTTCCAGATTTCCGCCCTCCGGGGGGTCGATTTTACACCCAAAATCTCCCAGGGATCCAGTTTACCCCCGTTTTTTTCCCCGCCGTTTCGGCTGCAATTCTATCGATTGCTATTGCGTACAACCCTGAAATCGTGCGTATTTCCATTCTATAGTTGAAAAATCGGCGGAACGAAGCTGGCGAAAGGCGTGTGTGCTAAGATAAAACGGTAAAAAAGAACGACAAAAACCGCGCGCGACTTGTGAAATTATCCGCGATTCTCGCTTCGACCGGTTTTCTCAACCGCGCGGCTTGCAAATTGTTCTTTTGTTGTAATTTCTTTGCGCGCGCGTAACTTATTCCTCGCCTTATCACAGAGTGGCGTGAAAAACGGGCGCGGGAATCGAGGCTTCCACTCGTAAAATTAAAAATTGCGAACTTTTTTTTGATTATTAAGCAAAATTCATTTTTAAATGCCTTCACCGAATATGTTTTCAAACTATTTTAGTTCCGACAAGCTTTACAAAAAGATGAAATTCAAGAAAAAGTCTAGCGCCCACTTTTCCCCGTCCTTACAACTGAGGGTGAGGAAGAAAGAAGTTCTGCCTGTTACCGGTTTTCCAAGCCCCCGGAGAGCTGTTGTCTTGCGCGAGAACATGAAGAACATAGCGAAACGAGTTTGGCGCAATTATTCGCTCCCACTTCTTCCAACTGCCGCCCCCCATCCCTCCACCACGCCGCGGCTAAACGCAGGGGGACGGGAGCTACTGGTGCGGTATGGCCCCTGCTTACTCGCTAAAAATTTGCATATTTATCCTTGCCGCGTTCCAGAAAGTTTGCGCCCATATTGGAACCAACGAACTCGTCGTTTACCCGACGCAGAGCTCCGGAGCTGAGCGCGTCTGGGACTTCAACTTGGGCGAGTTCCGTCTGGTTCGCAATGACAGCATTTTCTACGAGGACGTTTCCCCGATGTACAGCTCTCGGAACTGGAACTTTCCTAATGAGCTGTCGGACGGCTCCTGGAACCGGGACTTCCCTAGGGAGACGCGGGACGGCTCCGCAAACGCCCGATTCCCTAATGAACTGCCAGACGAGACCGACGTGGACGTCAGAGATCTAGACTTGAGTTTCTCGAGAACGGCCCGGGAAGAGTCCTTCCGAAGGGACAAGCGTCAGAGCCGCCGCGAATACCTGTGGACCACCAAGGAAATCGAACTGACGGTGTACGTGGACCAGTACATGTGGGACTTGTACATCCAGCGCTATGGGCCGGGCCAGGCTGAAGAGCGCCTGAAAAGCTACGCCAGCGTTGTACTCAACAGCACTCAGGTGGGGTGTTGCTACCGACGGTGATCTGATTGTGTATAAAAAGGACAGTTTTCTCCGTCTCCTCCTTACAAACTGAGTAGCGCAGTGGTTAGGACGTAGGTCTAATAAGCAAAAAGGTCACCGGTTCGAGTTAAACCAAACCCCTACCAGGGACGTTCGTCTATTGCGTCTTAGATAGTGCTGTTTACAGCTATAATTTGTGTCGTGCGATTATCTATCGTTACGCTCATAAGAATTGTGGATAGTGACACGTTTTCGTGACTGGCTAGTGGTTTTGATTTTTTAAATGCATATGTGAATTCTTTTTTGCTTTTGGATGGTAAGTAGTCGTACTGATTTAGTAACCTCTAAACTTATATATTAATTAGATTATAAAAGCTTAATGTTTTTTTTAGTTTTGACCCATCATCTATACAAACTGTAACGGTTTTTTAAACTTTTACAGTTTGTATAGATGATGGGTCAAACCTGCTATTTCTCACTAAACCTTATTATTAACAATTATTTATAAATAGGCTGCCTGAAAAACAATACAAACAAAATCATTGCGTATTTATAAATATGTAGTTTTTAATTTTAAAATAACAAATCGATAGTTATGTTTTTAATTATTGCGCGAACAACCTTGAAGTCTTCAATCCTCTAAACAGTATCAAACAATTTTTTATTATTTATCGGCAACTCATCACTCCAGTACACGCATAACATGTCTAACACGCAAAACGCGTAATTATTACTGATTTAAAAATTTAATTTAGACGATTGAGAAGTTGTAATAAAAAAATATAAATTTAGAAACAAAAAATTTACTTTTTGAACGATGACATAATATATGTTATCTATGTTATCAAAATCGTAACATTTTTTGTAAAGCAGATTAAAATGTTTTAAATCGAAAAATTAATTAATGGACTCTAATGGATTACTGTCACAAGTTTTACTTTTAAATATTGTTTTCAATATTGTCTGTAATGTGATATACGTTTAAATTTGACTTGAAGGGCTGAAATTACAAAAAAGGTTATTCTTAAACCTGAGGTCCATAGTAGCGACAAAACGTAAAAAAAAGACAAAGAATAAAGCATTTTGCCATGAACACAAGATCATATGCAATAAAATTAATGATACATTAAACTCAAAGGCTCTCTGAAAGCAACAAATCTAACAAGCAAAGGTTTTTGCATAAAATCCATGAATAGATATTAGTTTGAAATCATGAGCTTATATTTTTTTGCTTTTTCCTAAAAAAATAAGTTGATTTGCAATTTTTTGGTAATAACGTTTAATTTTATTTTTTTTAGTTTTTTATTTACAACAAACTTAATACAATGGACTAAATTTCAGTTTTTTTTTAAATAAATTGTTCATTTATGGACAGAACTTAATTAAAACTTGCAGTTTCAATTTCAAAGTATTATCAAAAATTTTGGGCTCGTTTTCAACAAAAAGTTTCCAAGGTGGTTCGCCAAAAAACTTTCTTTTTTGATTTCGCGCAACCTGAAAGCCTTTTGGTTTAATTTTTTGCTTCTATTAAAAAATTGACTTTTTGTTTTTGCAATAACTTTAGTTTTTAATTATTTCAAATAAAAGTTAAAATAAACAATAAAAATTAAGCAAATTATTTTGTATAAATGTTAATAGAATTTAAAGCTATTATTTTTAATTTAACTAAAAGTTAACTAAAAAGCAGCAAAATTGCGATTTTTAAGAAGGTTTTTTCTAATTTGCCTATATGCTAGTTAGGGTTGGTTCATACTTATGTAAAAACGTCCTTTGGACAAAGTCCAAAGGACGTTTTTACAAAAGTATGAACCAACCCTTAGTCTACGTGGATGAAATGACATAAATACTGAACAAATGTCAGCATTTATTTGAACACATTTTCGCTATCACGCCTTCGTGTCTTGAATAAAAGTTGTTTGCTATTTTTAAGTGTATCAGTTTTTACTTCCGCTTGTTAAAAAACTATAAACAAAAAAGTCCACTCATTAAAAAGTCATAATTTGCGCATTTTTTGGCAAAACAAAACTTTAAAAATTCTATTTTTTGTAGTTTCCGCTAGTAACCTAAAAAGCTTTCAAGTTTAACCGAAGTTTTTTATCGCATTCACACGTTTATTTTCATACACGTTTAAACACGTTTGTCAGCAATACCACTACGCCCCTCTATTTTTTTTAAATTGCAGAAGTCAAACTACCTGCTGGTTTTTTTTATTTCGCTATCGTGATTTTTTTGTAAACATTTAATTCAGATAAACAAATATTTTTTTCACTTAATCTATTTAGATTTTGTTGTAAAATTTTTTAATAATTTTTTTACACTTAAAAAACAAATTAAAGTCAAAAATCCAAACATTAATATAGTATTAGTTAAAAGTTTTATGGGTCTGCGATAAAATGAGTCAAATTTTTAAACGTAAAATTTTTCCAAATTTTCTTAAAACTTATCTATTTTTACGCAAAAAAAACTTAGTAACAGTGTTAATGGGATATTCAGGAAGTTACGGGGGTTTATTTAGAGCAAATTTTCATAAGCCATCCTCGAAATTAAATTAATTGATTGAGAATAAGGTTTTTTTACTTATAATTAAATTTTGGCTGATCCAATGAGTACCTGGCGGTATTAACTACTTTTTTTTACTAGTATACTACGCTTTACGGTCAATTAAGCGCAATATTCGCTGGACGACTGAGCATGGGGTTTTATGTACCATTTTGATTTTTTGTGTAAACACATCGTAGTTAAACCGTTAATCTTTTTATTTAACATTAAAGTGTATCTGGCATCCTGCTGGATGCCGAATATAAAACCGTACTGTAATATCTACTACTGTAAAACCGCACATTACTTTTGTAAATATGGTGCTAGATGCCATATACTTACATGATTAGCTGTTTAACTACAACGCGTCTATACTAAATCGCTAAACCACGCTGGTTGAAAATACGCATAGCCAGGCATAAATCACGAACCGCGTTTACTAAAGCTAAAGTCTTCCAGGCTGAAATTAAGGGCGTAACCGCTCTCCGCCAGGAAGAAATAAACAATAAACCCGTGAGCAAGAAAAATTTAAAAAAAAGTTTTCAATGGTTATGTAACCAATTATTATTTAGTTGCGTCATGTGTTTTTCTGCACGTGATATTTTCTCAAAAAACGAGTGGTTACTTTACCACTCATCTATTTTCACCCTGATAGAATTTATCTTTAGTCTAAATTATTCTGGTTAACTGAGCGAAATTTTCGCTTGTCGACTGAGCATCAGGTTTTATGTACTTATTTATTTTTATAATTGTAAGCGTATAGTAAACTACGCTAACCAATCTAGCGCATAACACGATTGTCAAAACCTTTTTATTTAGACGGATGTTGTTCAGTGTTAATGATCTTTACAAAGTTATGGCGTTATAGAATCACTTTTAGCCATTTAGCAATTGGGAAAAAATTGATCTCCAATGAACGTGAAGATCTCCAATTTTTAGCTCTTTTCACAACCATTCCCACAGAACAAAACATATATGACGTAATCACGAATACCATATGTCATTTTGAGGATCCTTCAAATCCTGACGTGAACCATGTTCACATCACCCCGGCTCAGATTGCATCACGTGAGCACCGTAACGCCCCACCCGCCGCTAGGCCGTGTATTTCCACAACAGTTTCCAGCCCAAGCTGATAATCAGCGTGAAAAAGTTCACCATATGGAAGAAACAGCCGAGGAGTCTGGTCGGCAAGGCCTACAACGCCTTCGCCTTCCTGGACGCCTTCTGCAGCCTGGTGAAGCCGCATAGTAGCGGTTACGACCACGCCACCCTTATCACGGCCTATGAGCTTATCGCCCCGCCCGGGGTGGAGATCGACGGAATCGCCTTTCAAAACGGGATATGCTCGGATATCAGCTGCACCGTGGTTAGAGGGACAAGTCCCCCGTACAGGTAATTGGAGTTATGTAATAAAAAAATCAAAGAATATATATGCGACAAATATAAATATACAAAAAATATGTATACATTTAATTTTAAAACAGAGTTTGGGGATTGAATCGCGGTGCTTCTTAATTGGGGAATGCAACAATTAGAATGTACTCTCTTAATCTTGTTTGTTTTTTTTTTTCACTAAACAATTGCATATCTTACAAAAACGTGACTTTTTAATGGCACAAGAAAATTGTAAATTTTTAGAAACTGTTCTGGAGAAATTGAAAAAATTGTCTTCGAAGGCAATTGAACCTTAGACTTTTGCATTCAAGTCCCAGACTCTAATAACTAGCCCAAATCGACAACTGCGATATATGACAAAATGAGGTTTTATAAACAAATGTGTTTTTTAAAGTTTACAAACAACATAGAAATTTTTATCAAGGCTGATTTATTTGTACTTGACTTTTCGCAAACAAAAATAAGAGAGTAACACCCATTTCAGAAACAATAACGACGTAAAGTAATTGGGGCACACCCTTATTTAAATGAACCCTACTTAAGGAAAAACTTGCTACAATCAGGGCCATTTTTTAATTTTCCCATGCCTCACTCAGAGTTGGCCTTAATTAGGGCCATTAAATGCCCCAATTAAAGCCATTAAACGCAATGAAGACCATTAATTTTTTTATTTTGCTGTATTTGATTCAGTTAGTGTGTATAGCTTCTCGGCCTAATTGTTTTATGGTAAGTATAGATGTTGTAAGTCTTTTTGATAATGTAGATACTAGTTTCATCATTGATTCTTTGCCTAAGGTTTTATCCGATACTGAGTTTTATTGGCGAGAAAATGTGCCGTTTTTTAATAATGCTTCAATCCTTACAATAGTTAATTTATATAAATGTGTGTTAAACAACAGTTTTTTAAAATTTGATAATGTTTTATATCGCCAAAATTACGGCGTCCCGATGGGGAGCCCTGTTTCTGTTTCAATAAGTGATTTGTACTTAGGCGTTTTAGAAACTGATTTTTTAAACAATGTATATCCTAAAATTCTTAAGCCTATTTTTTATCGCAGGTACATAGATGATGTGTTTTTAATATTTAATGTTATTCCTCCTTATGCTGATAAAGATGCAATTTTACGCGTGTTTTTAAATGAATTTCATGAGTTTTTATCTGCTACTAAAATACGTTTTACATCTGAAATTGAATCTCATTATGAACCTCGTTGTGAATCTCATGTTGAATCTCATTACGTATTACCTTTTCTTGATTGTTTTATCAAACGTTTTGAAAACAAGATTGAAATTAATGTTTACCGAAAAGCGACCCATTCAAATAGGTATATATCAAAATACTCTTTTATTCCAAACCAATATATTTCTTCAACTCTCAATACATTAAAATTGCGCGCGCTTCGGTATTGCACTAATTTATTCTTGCTAAAAAATGAATTCGAATTTCTTACAGATATTTTTGTAAATAAGCATGGTTATGATCAAGAATTTGTGTTGAGATTTTTTGATATTACGCGTTTTAAATCTACTTGTGCTTTACCAACAACCCCAAAATCTAAATTGCCTATTATTTCATTACCGTTTTTTGGGTCCGCTTCGTATAAAATCAAAAATATTCTAAAAAGCGTTGGTTTTTCTTCCTATTTTAGCTCGCCTATTTCTTTACGGTCATTTCTGTTTTATCATATTGGTCCGCGTCCAGAAAATCTTGACAAAAAAGTGTAGTATATTTGATTTCTTGTGACATTTGTAGTGCATTTTACATTGGACTTTCAACACGTGCTTTTTCACAACGTCTTTCAGAACACGTAAGAGCAGCAAAGAGCAGTGCAACGGACTCCTCACTTTCATCGCTTTCTTTACATTCGAGAAATACTGGACATAATTTTAGTTTTACGAAGTTTTTGGCGTGTGATAATAATTATTTTGCTCTTCGTTTTAAAGAAGCTTGTTTTATATCAGCTAATAAGGACAATAACGATTTTCTAAATATTCATAGTACCGAAATATGTAAATTAGTACCGGATATCTATAAAGTTTTATTGCAAAAATTTAAATTGTAAATCGCGTTTTTAAAACTTATATTTTTATTTTTATATTGTAATCTTTTTCTCGTGTTTTAGTGTGTTTTTAATTCATACCATTATATATATATTTTTTAGATTTCCTGACGAAGGCCTGTGTTTTATCAGGTTGAAACGTAGAATAAAACTATTTACTACTTATTTCTGTCTTAAAACGCCATGCAACAAGCTAACAATTTTAATTTTAATCATCAACAAGACAGCCCTAAAGGACTCCGTACTTAAAATTTGAATTAGTTTTTATTGATTTTTGTAAAACAAAAATGTTATACAGATTCTGACATTTTTTTGTAAATAATTTTAAAAGCATAGAAGCATAATTGATTTTTGTGCTATTTAGATAGATGTCAAAAAAGTAACTGAATTGATTGTGACATAAAATTGTAGGGACATGAGAAGAAAAGACCAATTAAAATTGTGCAGTTAGGACTTTAAAAAAAACAAAGTAGACCGTTGAAGTTTTTCATATCCGCCCCTTTCAAATAAAAACTTTAAAAATTACTCAATATATTTTAACGCAGCACTTCAAAATATTTTGGCGTATTCTTGTGTTTTGGTAAACATTTTTCAAAAAAATGCGTTGGTTTAATTTGACGATATAAACGTCACATTTTGGTGGGTGTCAAGGAGATCAGAAAGAATTTAGACGACCTTTAATTTCAATTTTTTTAAATCTCAAATTCCTGTAACAATTCAACTTAAACATAAACATCTAATGCTTATCGTTTTAAAAATAAATAGAGATAATTTTTTGTTCGCCATCGTGGGATTTATACGCAATATATATAAACGTTTATACCGTTTAAACCAAGGCGTTATTTCACACACCACTGTATATCACGGTTTTCTGTGTGTTTTTTTGTATTCAACCTGCAATAAACTGCTTAATAATATCTATCTTGATTAAACTTACTTAACTACTTAATTTTTTATATTAAATCTAATATGCTTCTTTAAAAATTGATTTTAATATATTACTTTAATGTGTGATTTATTGCTCGTTTTTATGTTTTATATACCTTAAAATTACTAACGTTGTATTATTATTAGTGTTATTTAACGTAACTTTTGCAACATAAACATTTATACTAAAAAACTTAAAAAACGTTGTTTAAATAGGCAAACAAAGACCTAGCATACCTCACAATCAATTTAATGCAAAATAAACGTTGATTACGGTAAATATTGCTCAGGTGGGCACCATCTTAAGTGATTATATTTTATTGTTTTTGTTGATGGTTTGTGGCATGCTACCACCAGAACCAGAGTTGTTGGTCGCATTGTGACTAACAATTTAATTTAATAAGCAATACAATGTAATTCTTTATGACTAATTAACTGTTGCGTAAACTAACTGGGCATTTTATTGATTGCTAATAAATTATTTAGTTTATCGATTTTTGTTTAGAAACATTGTGCACGGAAGTGACGCCGTCGAGTCCGCAAAACGCGAAATTTCCATTTGGTTCAGTCCAGAAGAGCAACTGCAATGGGAAAGAGCCGTGGAGCCGTGGATATATGAATAAAATGTTTTAGACAAAATGAATCGAAAAAAATATAAAATTAGCGTTTCTGCGACTTTTTCTATGTAAACTTTTTTGAATTGATTTGGTGGAAGGAACCGTTGGGTTGGTTTCTACATATTTTTTTACTCGTTCGTTGCGTTTAGGTTTATGATGGATCGTCACGATAATTTAAATGTATGGTGTCTTTAGAAGAATTTGAATATTTTGCAAATTTTAACATTACATATAGCATGATGTCGAAACGACAATAGAAACAATAGAAACAACTATAGGCGCCATTTTGCTGTTTTTTTAGGTCAAAGTCTTTATAGTTTTAGTTATTACAGTCTATTTCAAATCTTTTACCAGCTTTTCTATGATTATATGCAAAATCTACACAAGTTTTTACGTTACGTTTGATTTATCGTCGTGAAATTTGAATAGTTTTGAAAATGTGAGAACTTTGAAAATGTAGAACTTTTGTCAGAATTTTTCTAAACCTAGAATCTACTCTTTCGTCAGAATTTATCCGAACCTAGAATCCACCTGACTTGATTTAAATAAAAAATAGGAATAATCTATTTTAAAAAGTAAGAATTCGAATCAGAAACTTATTTTGAGTAGAAATTTAAATGTAAAGCATCAACGCATGAAGTCGCAGTTGCACTAATTATATAATGCTTATTTAATAGTTGTTGCAAAGTCCAAAATACTTTATTTTGGCTTTTTACTGTTTTTATTTTTTTTATTTTAATCATTGTGCAATATTTACATTGTTAATAATAATTTTTAAATAAAAAAACTACGAAATTTTGTGCTGCTGTTTGGGAGCGTAGATCTTTTGTTGAGCATTAATGACTATTGAACATAGAAATTTTAGTTAACTGCTAAGTATTAATGACTGCTGGGCCTAGAAATCAGCTGCATTTTACTTGTAACATAATGATTGCAGACCTCATAGATTTAGATTTAGATTATTTATTGAGAGCTCAAAGTTAGATAAATTTTACGTGTATATAAATGCTAGTGATGTGTCTACTATGTGATTATGTTTAATTAAAATAAAAAAAACGCATAATTGAACGTGTGGTAGTTATACAGAAAATAAAGCCATAAATAGATCTAATGAAAAACTAACTATACAAAGCATATGCTTTATTGATGTAAGGCTATTGAATAAAAGATCGAGAAAAATTCTAACTCTAACTTACAGCAAGACTAAAAAATCAACTTTAGTTTCGGCACCAATGAAAGTTAGGCCGGATTTGGACGAATTTTTCTTTATAAAATTGGTAAAATGTTAAACCTACAAAAAAATGCGCAATAAGATTTAGAGTAGAATATTCATCGCAATTGCTAAAATTTTTTTATTTGATTTATCAAGAAAACGCAAAGTTAAATTTATCGCGATCGCTGCCGCCGTCATAATGTTTACAAAAACATATTTTTTTTCAATGCTTGTATAGGAAACAAGTAGCCCGTGTCAGCCTTACGGCTGACAAATAGTTATATCTGTATATCTCAAATTCATTTGCTAATTTTTCGAAATTCAGTCCTTTTATGATATCTCATTTAACTCACTTGGTTTAGTAGCTAGCAAGGATGAGCCCTCCGTCTTTTTGGTAAAAATGCTTTGTCCAGCATACAGATGTCCATGTTATTTTTTATAAATTTTAACCCCCTTATGACACTCTCTGAACTTTACGTTTTCCAATGATATCTCATTTAGCCCAATCCTTTATGTAGTTGAGGAGGAATGTCGATCCCAACTTTTAAAAAAATTCGTTGTCCAGGAGAATGTTCAGGTTGATTTTTTCAAAACAAATAATACGCTGGCTTACCATTAATAATATCTATTGGTAATAACTAGCAATGGTAATAGCAACAGTTAGCAGTGTAAAAAAATTAACTTTTAAAATTTATAGGGTCCCCTCTAAAATATGCTGTCCAGATTAAAAATGTCCATGTTATTTTTTTTAACATTTAACACCTTTATAACATTCCCTAAATTGTATGCTTTGCAATGATACCTCATTTAACCTAATTTGCTCTGCGGTTGTGGAGAAGAGTCCATCCTCTTTTGGTGAAAATGTGTTATCCAGTAAAAGGATGTCCATGTTCAGCTTTCCAAAAAACATAATATCACGTCAGGATTTAAGGACCCTCAAAATGTCAAATAATATTCGTGATCACGTCATATATGTTTTGCTCTGTGGGAATGGTTGTGGGGGGAGCTGTTAAAATCACTTTTAACCAATTAGCGCTTGGGAAAAAATTGGATTTCCGATGGATGACAGATCTCCATTTTTTCTCAAGCCATAATTGGCTAAAAATGATTCTATAAAGTCATAACTTTGTAAAGGTCTTTAACACTGAACAATTTCCTTTTGAATAGGTGGGTTTTGACTATCGTGATTCTGGCTTTTTATTGACTAATTACTCTAACCAATAAGTTTAAGCCAATTTAACGACAAAAATTAGTTAACTTCTAAAGTTTTAGGACCCTCGTTTTGTGCAAATGCGTTGTCCTGCCTAAGGATGTCCATGCAATTTTTTTTAAATTGAACATTTTTATGACATTGCCCGGCCTCTAAGCTTTGCAATGATATCTCATTTAGCCTAATTCTTTTTCTGGTTGGGAAGGAAAATCGTTTTCTCCTTTTTCGTCAAAAAACGTTTTCCACCATTAAGATGTCCATGTTAATATTACCCAAAAAAACATGAAATTCTGGTTTCACATTGGCTAATTACTTTTATCAATAAGTTTGAGCCAATTCAAAGACAAATAAATTTTCAATTTCCAAAGTCCATAGGTTTTCCCTTATAAGAAAATGTGTTGTCCAGGCTAAAGATGTCCATGTAAATGTTTTCAAATTTTTAACCTTTTTGCGACATTTCCCGGACTGTAAGCTTTTATATGATATCTCATTTAGTCCAATTCCTTTTGTGGTTGGGGAGCAAGGTTATTCCCTTTTTAGTGAAAAAAAAACTTTGTCCAGTATAAAGATGTCCATGTTTAGTTTTTCAAAAAACATGATATTCTGGCTTTACATTGCCTAATTACTCTTTCCAATAAGTTTGAGCCAATCAAAGACAAAATTTTTTTAAGTTCGAAAATCTATATGGTCCCACTTGGTGAAAATGCGTTGTACAGAATAAAAATGTCCATGAAAGTATTTTTTAAAATTCAACCCTCTTACGACATTGCTCGGGGTATAAGCTTGCCAATGATACCTCATTGGGTTCCATATAAAAATATCATGGACAAATTCACCATGGGCCAAAATCACGATAAACGTTACAAAATCACCATAAGGTGGTATAAATTCACCATAAATATAATGCGTTTGAAATATTTCCTTTAATTTTTGACACTTGGAAAATGCAGCAAAATTTTATCATGATAAAATTTAGCTTGATTTTAAGGTTTTTCTTAGGCTTAGGAAAAATTAAAACAGTTTTAATGCTTTTATAATTAAAACTTAGTTTTTTCAACACATTTTAGTTTGAAAACGCATTTCTGATTGTAATGGTGAATTTGCACTACGTTATGGTGAATTTTGCCATGGTTATTTTACACTTTTTTATGGTGATTTTGCACGTCACCCCTCATTCACCTTAATCCGTTGGGTGGTTCGGGAGGAGTTAGGGAACACACAACACATATATACACACACAAACATTACTTCTATTTATATAGAGATACAAAATAAAAATAAATTTTAAATATTCCCGTTTTTAATGGTGTACAAAACAAAGTATAAAGTTTGTCATTACTATTTTTACTCTAATTGTACAAATCAAATCACACCTTAACTCCATAATGTACAAAAAATCAGGCTTCAAGAATGATTCCAGGATATAGCTAGGTCATCGGAACCTGCGGTAACTTACCTGAAGATCAGTTTTACACAAATAAATTAAAAGTTGAAAACGGCTTGTCTTCCTAAAACATTTTATTAATAAATAAGAAAAGTTTTTTTACAGGAAATCTAAAACAGATACATAATTTACATAAGACTACAAAAACTGAAATACAATACACTATCATTGTTAAACAAAATGGTTAAAAATTTTTTACCAAATTCATCGTTTGAAAAAAAAGATTGCGTTTTATTCACAATCTATTAAAATTTTTTTTGTTTAACAGTTAGAATATTAGGATAAATGTTTTTTGAAAATGATATTATTAGTCATTGTTTTATTTATTTTACCACTTATATATATTTAAAAACTCTAATCAACCTTTTGATATTCACACCAATTTTATTTAACAATGATAGTGTATTGTATTTCAGTTTTTGTAGTCTTATGTAAATTATGTATCTGTTTTAGATTTCCTGACGAAGAAACACGCTGTTGTTTTGAAACGTAGATAAATAAAAATATTTTTACTATACTTAGGAAAAAGCCTGGAAAAAACACTTTTCTTATTTAAAATGAATTCAAAAAAATTCAAATTAAAGAACTTTATTAATAAGTTTATACAATATGTCGATCCAGCTAATTTTTAAGATCCTAGTTTTATTTGCTGCGAACAATAAACTACAAAAATTAAACTTCAAAAACTAAATATGCCGTAATTAATTTAAATTAATTGGGCAGAAAGGTTACTTTTTAATTATGTAATAAACTAAAATTATACCACATACTACAGTACCCACTCTGTAAAAAGAAAATGTATGTAATGCCTACTATCGTTTAAAGTATTTAATTTCTCTGGTAGATTCTTACAGTGAATTGGAGCTGATGTAAGATTATACTTTAAAATGCTAAAATTGATATTTTTTCATTGTGTTTTTTTGTTTTCCAATTTTTTTTTAATGTTCACCCGTTGTTCAGTTTGTATTTTAAACAACATTATGGATTCAAAAGAGTAAAACAACAAAACATTCTTTTTGCAAAAAATGTTTAGAAATATTACTTTCATTTAATGAAAACCAATTCAAACAATACTTAATGTGCAAAGTATAAACAAAACACTACATCACCGTATAATTTATAAATGAATACTGTTTTAATCGTGTAATTTTCAACAAACTTACAGTTAGTTTTGTTTAGGTTTAAAAACACGCAATGCAAATGAAACTACTGTAATAATCGAAACCATACAATAAAATCTATTCGCATAAAATATAATTATGTAGAGCTTTATTTCAAAAGAATATTTGGTTTCACTAATCAAAAAGAAAGTGGTTTATTGAACCTTATTTGGAGTTTGACTATATTTTCACGCAAATTTAATACTAATATTATTTAATATCGCTAAAATTTTTATTACAATTATTTACACAATTTTTTTCACTTTTTTTAAACTTTACAAGGCTGACGCATTTCAAAGATCTTCACTTTTTACCCAGTGAACTAATTTAAGAAAAAAAAGGCGAAACTTGTAAATTAAGATTAATATAAAAGCAATATTATGTACTTTTCTTCTGCATTTATATACTTGTTGTTTAGTGAAACAATAATAACCACTAAATTCACGACAGCTTAGTCCGATTTTTGGCCAAAAAGTTAAATCTAATAAAATCGTTTGCTTAATTAAGGTTTTTGAAATTCGAAAAATCACGAATTCTAAAAAACTAAAATAATTTGCGAATAATACAATAAATCAGTAATTAATAAACGGTATTTTAATCCTTATTAAATAATTGTCTTATAAAAGTAAATCAAATTAATTAATATTTGATAATTTTTTTTATCAAAATCAAAAGAATGCGTTTACTTGCTCCTTCATCAAAGAATGTCTTCTCGTTATAACAGATGCAATGCAAGCTTATTTTGATGCTAAAATATGCAAATTTTTATTCAAAAAAAGCGAATGCCCATCTTTTCGGTGCTATTTGACGCCCTTTTGTTCTTCTGCAAATGGAAAGGGTTAAGCTTAGTGTGACCAATTTTGTACTCTGTGAGTTATCATCAAAGGCCATGCGATATAGGTAAACCGACTTCATTTGTTTATCACAGTGCTCCTTTAAAAAAGACTGTGTTTAATTGTTTACAAGTAAATAAATACCTATGTAAAATATGTGCAGTATGAAAATTAGATTGTTTTGGAAAGCGTGGTAAATTTAGAACAACAACAGCATGTCGTGTGGGCAGTAATCGATTACAATACGAAATTGTACGGAAAAACAGTCTGCCGAAACTCGTTCTCCTTCAGGGGTTTTTGAAACATAAAACACACAAAATCGGTAAGTATCAAACTCCCACACTCTAAGTACGTAATCATACAAAACATCCGAATAGATGTAGATATAAAAGAGAACGATAACATTAATTTCATTTCGTCACTTACGATTTAAAATATTTGAAACTTAACAAAAAATATGTTTGCATATTCACGATTGTCGGTTATCTCGCTTTTAGTTTCGGTAAGATTGATTAGCTTTTTTATATCAATATTATATAAACAGTGGAATGTCCATAATTTTTTTACATTTTTTTGACATTTCACTGCTTAATAAAAATGAAAAAAATGGGAGTTTTAAAATTAAATTTGTTTGAACCTTGTCAGTGCGCTGAAAAAATAGCTTTAACCCTTTGGGATTTTTTCGTTCAAAAACCGCTGTGAATCCGCCAAACGTAAATTGCGTAAGTGCTGCTCAGTGTTAAGCTTTGCGTTGGGTCGGCGATCGGTACCCAGGTTAACACTGAGCAGCGGTGGCGCGAAATTTCCTTTACAGATTTGCAGCAGAAAGAATCCCAAAAGGATTATAACCCTTTGCGATTGTTATCGCTGCACAAACGTGAAATGCATTTCGCGTCTCGATGCTCAGTGTATATCCACTATTTCTTTACAGCGTGTGTTTTTTTCGCGGGGATGTGACTACTCAAAGTAAGGACGAAAAAGCAAAATTTTGTAGTTTGTGTCATTAAGAATGTAATGATGTGAAAAAAAACCACCGACCACAAACCGACCAAGGGAAAATTACAAAATTTAGCTTTGCTGTCCATACTTTTTAGAGAAGTCAAATCCCCGCGAAGAAAACACACGCTATAGAGGAATAGTGGATAGGCGGTCGAAGACGCACATTGAGCATCAATTTCGCATTGAACTGCAATGACGCGCTTCCCGGTTTGCAATTTGGCCGCAAAAATCGCTAATGATGAAAATTTATACGTTAAACATCTTTCTAAACAAAACGACGCTAATTTGTATAAAATCAAAATATATTTTATTTCATATACACAATGGTTTTCGGAACAAAAAAAAAACACTTTCGTGGAATTTTGCTATAAAGAAAAAGTAGAGTGTCGGAACAGATGAAAGAATTTTTCCAAAATAATTTGCATAAGGCATGAAACGTAAGAATGATTACTTAGCGCTGACTTTACGACCATTTACTTTAGGTAAAGTTGTCGTAGTTGCAGTTTACCTTTCGGTAATAGCTAATAATAGTTAGTTTTAGAATTATTTTTCGTCCATTAAATTGCCTAATAGTAGCAGAAATTAAACAAGCTTTTCCAAGTTTTCTTATACTTAACAGTATAAGCGGAAAAATCAGATCCAAATAACCCGCCTACACTTAACAGTATAACTCGGGGGGTCCATCGGCCAAGTAAGACCAAGTCAAGCCAAGCTAAGCTAAGCTAAGCTAATTAAGCCATCAATGTTTTCTCCTGCTCGGTGATCCATAGGTCAAGTTAGAGAACCTAGTGAAATAGTTTAACACCTTGTGTTTAGATATGTGGTAGCAAAATTCAAATTAATAAAGCTGAAAAATAAACCATGCCTGCGTTTGCAATTATAATTATTTTATTTACGTAATAGAAAATAGCAAAATAACACAGTTATATCACTGCATGATTTCGTTTAATGGGGACATGATCGACGAAATTCAATGCGCAAGACAAGCGTTTTGTCACTGCACCACAACCGCGACTTTGTTAGAAACTGATTTCAATGCTGTATTTTATTGATTTTTTAGACATGTTTATTGCTGGCTGTGAACGGTCAAGGCGACTCATCGGCCGATAGCAAAGGACTTTTTCATCGAGTTTTAAGCGAGTTTGGTGCTAAATTTTCCAATCTTTTTGGAGAACAGGCACATGCAGCAGTCAGTAAGCATTAAAATTTTTCAAATTTTAAGGAAATATTTAAAAATTAAAAAATAAATTTATTAAAACAATTATATATTTTACTTAAAGGTGCGGTATACTAAATCATGGTGTATTTTTTTCGCGTGTATTAGATAAATCAATCGATAATCGCATTAGGTTTTACTAGAAAAAATTGTATTACTTTAAAAAATAATTTTCAGCGGTTCTTCAGATATTAGCAAGAATATTGCTTGGTTATTTCGAATTTTTTTTTGTTTTCTAACAAACACCTGCGTGGTGATGAATTTGGTGTGTTTTTTGCCTTCGTTTGATTTTTCAAACGCATTCTTTCTTGGGAAAATTCGTATGTTTTTAAGCCTTTTTTATGCTAATTTTGCTATGAAAAAATGGAGAATTTTTAGTTGTACTAATTTCTGTGAGTTTTTTTATAATTTTATTGCAAAAAAAGGCTTTATTCGAAAAAAACTAATTTGAAAATTTTGAGTTTAGTTCAGTCGCGGCGACCCTCCTCGTGTTGTTTGTTTTCTTTATCGCTTATCCCCTGTAAACAAACAACACGAGGAGGGTCGCCGCGACTGAACTAAACTCAAAATTTTCAAATTTGTTTATTTTTAATTCTTTATTTTTTTGTTTTCTAGGTTTTTGTCGCAGAAATCCCCAAGGAGATACAGGAGTCGAGCTTAATCAAGAAGCCCGAAGAGGTAACATATAAATAAATTATTAAGCTATAAATTTTTTAAACTTATAGAATTATAGACTTAAAATACAAACAAAAAAAATTAATTTTTCTTATATTAAAATTATTTATAAGAAAAGTACATAGGTACACTAAGCTCTCAAACCTTTCATTTTAAAGCTGAAATTTTTAACTTACGGCGCTAACTGAGTTGGAAACTCTACTTACCATTTAAGAGTTCCATTTTTTGGATAAGGCTCTATTTCACTTTTCCATTTTTGACCTTTCAAAGATTTAAATTCTTAAAACTTTTGTTTAAAACTTTAAAGACTTTAAATTTCTGTTTAAAGGTTGCAACTTTTAAATTTTTTACTGCCTATTCCAGAAGGATTTAATTTTCTATTTAGAGGCTTTCACTTCTTATTCACTTGTTTTCTTTATTTATTTTCAGTCTTGTTTCTTTATCTTTCTTAATCCTACCCTTTTACTTTTCTATCATTTTCAGACTCCTCTTTTTATTTCCTCAACTATTTTTAGACAGCTGCTGAAACGCCAACATGGACCTGATGTTCCTGGTGGACGGGTCTGGCAGCGTGGGGAAGGACAGTTTCGTCAAGTCCTAATATTTTATTTCCCTATCATTTTTAGTCTTATTCCTTTATTTATCCTACCATTTTTCGTCCTTTTTCTTATTTTCTTTTAAGTTTTATACCGCTATTTTTTCCATTATTTTCAGTCTCCTTCTTTTTTGTACCATTCTCTTATTTTATTGTTTTCAGTCTCTCGTTTTTATTTTCCCTATTATTGTCAGGCTAACCTTTTTCTCAATTACTTTTAGACAGCTATCGGAACGCCAACATGGACCTGGTGTTCCTGGTGGACGGTTCTGGCAAATTGGGGGAAGACAGTTCTTTAAGCTCTAATATTTCCCTATCATTTTTGGTCGTAGTCTCTTATTTATCTTACTATTTTTAGTCCTTTTTACATAATTTCTTTTTTTATTTTCAGTCTTATTTCCTTATTTTTTTAGTATTGTCAGTTTCATACTCCTATTTTTTTTTTATTTCGGTCTCATTCTTTTACTTTCCTTGCATAATCAAATCCATTTCCTTGTTTTTCCTATAATTATTTTTAGTCACATTATTTTTTCTTAATATTTTTAGTCTCACTCCTTTATTTAGCCTATCTTTTTCGGGCTCATTCTTTTATTTTCCTCATTATTATTTTTAGACAGCTGTCGGAACGCCAACATGGATCTGATGTTCCTGGTGGACGGCTCGGGCAGCGTTGGGGAGGACAATTTCGTCAAGCTAAAACGTTTTCTGAAACTGGTGGTGGACCAGGTGGAGGTGGGCCAGTCCCGATCCCACGTGGGCCTGATCCAGTTTTCCGGGGATGCCAAAACGGAATTCGCAATGAACCAGCACTATTCAAATGATGCCGTCAAGAGTGAGTGCCGAATTATATACACACAAGGTCGACTACTCAGCATTAGCAGTGCAACCAAAATAATATACAAAATATAAAAAAGAGTATAAAATTAAAATTATTGTGTCTTATAACAGTTTTGGACACTCAGGAATTTATTATGGAAGTCGGTATGGAAGGGCGCAGTAGGCCGGTTTTTTATATGCCTTAGACAAACATACTACGACAGTTGCTGTCTACTTTTTACTTTTCTTGATATATTTTTTCTAGCAGCTTACCTTTGTAATTGATAGAGAGTAATTTTAAAAAAAATTGTACTGGGACTTTTTATATTTGTTATATATAACCTTCGAACTTTCTCACACCCACCAATGATGGTTATAAATTAAAATTTAGAAAAACTAGGTATAATCTACGTATGAATAAACCGAATCTAAGAATTTTGTGAAGATCTATAATTATTAATACTTTTTTGCAATATAATCCATAATCCTTTAAATATTTGTAGAAGCGATTGACAGGATAAAATACAAACAAGGAGGGACCAACATTGGCGATGCGCTTAAATACGCCAGGGAGCGAGAACTGTTAGCCAGAAGGGGTGACAGACCTAATGTTCCCACGTTGGTAATCGTTATCACCGACGGGAAATCCTCAGACGATCCCAAGGTGTGCATATTTTAATGCATAATTGAATATGATGTTGTTTATGCATGTAGGCATGTATCTGTAAGTCTAATTTGTTGTTAATTTGTTTTTTCAAGGAGGTAAGATTATCCACATAATGTTGGAGCTTTGTGTTTTTACACAACTTCGACGTTTTACTCGCGTGTCATTTTTTTATTATCAATTTTTAGATTTTAATCAATTTAATTTTTATCAATTTTCAGCCGGAAGCCGACACATTGCGCACCAGCGGCGTGACGCTGTTCGCTCTGGGCGTGGAGAGCGATAACCGCGGAATCGGCGCCTCCCTGGGTCTCAACCTGGGCGCGGGCGGACCGGACAACGAGCAACTGCTTAACATAGCCGGCGACCCGAATCGCGTGATTAAAGTGTGCGAATTCGACCGCCTGGACGGTCACGTGACCAGCGCCATTTTCAACAGCATATGTTCCGGTATTTGATTCATTTATAGATTAAATAATAAAAAAACCTGTCTTATAACGACTCCCGTTGTGTTTATGTTTTAAAAACGAACTATAAATACGAGTTGTGTTGTAAAAGTCACTGCTCAACATAGCCGGCGATCCCAATCGCGTTATCAAGGTGTGCGATTTCGACCAGGTAGACGGTCAATTGATCATAGCGCCATTTTTGACAGCATTTGTTGCGGTAAAACTTTTTGGCTTAATTAAAATATTTTCAATACTTAAGATTTGGCATTTTGCAACTCCTGTTGTGTTGATGTTTCAAAGAAAATCTTTACAACAGTTTTCCGTCAAATATAATTTTTTTCTCCTTAACTTTCTACTATTCGACATAAGATTTAAAAAACTATTAATGGCTCATAATTTTTTTATTTGCGTAATCAACAACTTTGCAACGAGTTTATTTCCTTTCAGAGAACAGCGAGTGTCAAGAGGGGGGCGCGGACGTTGTGATGGTGGTTGACGGTAGCGGATCCATCAATGAGTTTAATTTCCGTCGCGTCAAGCAGTTTTTGGGTCTCATCGTGGAGTCGATGGAGGTGGGCCCGAACCGGAACCAAATCGGCCTGGTTCAGTTTTCCGACCAGGTCCAACCCGAGTTCTCCTTGAACCGATACCGCACGAAGTTGGACGTACTGAGTAAGCTGAAAAAACACTTATTGTGTTGATTTTTCAAAAATGTAAATCTCTCTAAATGCGAAGTATAAAGTAAAGTCAAGAGGTGATATTTTATTCTTCTACTTCACTCGTTAAGCATAAACACTTCTTGCCCATTTTTTAGTTATAAATAATAATTATTTTGCTTTTTTTGTCAAAAACTTACTTTATTCGGCCCGGTATTTCTGTGTGTCACAGAAACAGTTAAAAAACACTGGCGATTTTCAAAACAGAACATTAAAGTAAAGATTTGCGGTGATAACACTTCACGAACAATCAAAACCATCC